>JAEQBH010007323.1:0-81330 GCA_016808115.1 Tetrastigma voinierianum | reverse complement strand
AAAATATTCTTTTGGGCTTATTTCCAATCATGAAACAAAAAATCCAGCTTTCAGCCTATGATGTGGAGTTCCAATGGTTAGAATGAGCCAAGTCTGATCGAATAAAGAAGCAATTATTAATTTCCCAAGAAAAAGTTCCTTGCCATCATTAAGTTTAAACCTCCAACTTTTGTTCTTCCTACAATTCAGTTGGGATATTGTTCTAAAAAACCATTCACTTCTCCTCCGAGCAACTTATACTTCCTTCTTTCTCAAGCCAAAGAATTTATTTTCTCTTTCTAAAGCAACCCCTACTTGTTTGGATAAAGGAAACCTTTATTTAACCTTTTTTTATCTTCTTCTTCCTCTCTCTCCACCGTTGCCATCACTATCACTGGCACTGATGCTTCTGCCGATGTAACTGCTGTCACCAAAGCTGTAGTCGTTAACTCTACTGAAGTTGATGCTGTCGCCGGAGAAGTTGACAATCGAACCGCCGCTGCAACTACTGAAGATCAAATTATCGCCGCCGCATCTACCACGCGCAGCCAAGTCAAGTCATCAATTGCTCATCGCCGATGCTGTCGCCATTAAGCGAGACATTGGCGTACACTACAATCGAAGTCGTTATTGAGGACCTCTGAGCCGCCATTGAAGATTGTTGTTATCGCCATCAATGATGACGCATCGCTTCCTCTAGCAAGCGCCACATCGCCGGGCGACGATATCTGGTCATTGAAGCGTACTAGACGATTTTCCTTCGATCTCTGCTGCAATTCATTCATTCACCGTTCGTAGAGAAGGAGTTGTCTCTGGTAAGTAAAATAAAATCTTTCCTATATTCCTTGATAATGAGTTTCTGATTTTTTTCTATTGAAGAAACTTATGTTTGAATGATTTCCAAGGTTTCTTAGCTTTATTTGATGCCTAAAAATTGAAACTTTTCCTTGATGTTTGTTCGAAACTTTTCTTGCGTGCAGATTTTTTCGAAGAATCATCTTGAATGTATTCTTTGAAGCTTTTCGGCTTACTACAAAAATTTTATTAGGTAGACTTTTGACAGAGCTCCAAAATACACCTTTCAAAAAATTCTTTGAAATCATCGCTATTTCGGTCATTTCGTGGTGTAATAGTTTTGAAAATAATCATGCATACACCTTTAAAAAAAATTACTTGAAACTTTTCATCTTATTACGAAAATTTTCTTAGGTGCAGACTCTGACAAGAGTATAAAATACACCTTTGAAAAAATTCTATAAAGTCGTTAGACTATTTCGAATACTTCATAGGGTGTATGTTTTGAAAATAATCATGCCTACACCTTTAAAAAAAAATCCTTAAAGCTTTTTGGCTTAATAAGGAAATTTTCTTTGGTGCAGACTCTAACAAGAATCTAAAATACACATTCGAAAAAATTCTTTGAAGCGTTTGCCTATTTTGAACACTTATCCGATTGTATGTTTTGAAAATAATCATACGTACACATTTAAAAAAAAAAAATTCCTTGAAGCTTTTCAGCTTATTACAAAAAATTTCTTAAGTGAAAACTTTGACAAGAGTCTAAAATACACCTTCGAAAAAATTCTTTAAAGTCGTTTGGCTGTTTTGAACACTTCCTAGGGTGTATGCTTTGAAAATAATCATGCATACTAATGAGTCTTAAACTCATATATTTTTAATCCATTTTTCTGGCATGTTTTTAGCAGGTTAGATCTATTTTTATGCAAAATTATGGAATATTCACCAACTTTGTGTTTTGCAGGTTTTAATTGAAAAAGGAGATAATTCCAACAGAAAAGAAGAAGAAAGTAGAAATTGCAGTATTCTCTGTCGCAACATAGTTTATGTTTGTTGCAACAAAATTTCAAGCAGACCAAAAGAAATATGTCGCAGCCAGTAACTATATGTCGCAACAAAGTCTAGGCTTAACTCAAGGCAGAAATAGAATCTCAAGGTATTAAAGAGTTCTGTCGCGACATTTCTAAAGAAGAATGTAAAGAAGACTGTCACGACACTCTCAACTCCGCCGCATTACCCTTAACTCGCCGCAATACATCAGGAAATATAAGAACTTTACTGCAATGGTCTCTGCCGTGAACTAAAGGTCAAGATTAACAAATGAACTGTGTTGTGACAAAAGACAGCTCTATCACGACAAAAATGGCAAGAATACAATACAAGTCAATAGAGACAAGTGTTTTGCGTTAGCGACAAAGGTCAGAAATGAGTCAGCCAAGGAAGAATTTCGCTAACAAAGAAAACTCGCCGCGACATTACATTCGCACCAGCAAATGTGGTGAGTGCAAAAATATATATATTTGGGACAAACAAAAACATAAGGGAGGTAAATTCTCTGCCGCGATAAGAAATTGAAGAGAAACATAAGAGAAATGGCGACAAAGAAATTAATGTTGCAACATAGTAAAGAATTGAAGGCAAAATCTCTATCGCGACAAAGAAGTTTTTTGCCTCACAATAAAAGCTGTGAGAAATGATAGAATCAAGGTATTATAAATTATATGAGAACCGAGATTAGTTGTCAAGTTTGTCGCAGAACAATGATTTCTCTATGTCAACAAACAACTCGTAGTTTAATAAGGACCAGAAGAAAAGTCTATCTCAACAAAAGAAAATTCTTTCGCTACAGAATAGACAAGCTGAAGAGAAAAATGCTTGTCGCGACATTATCAAAGTTTGTCACGACATAATCTAAGAAAAGTCCAGAACAGTCGCAAATGTAAAACCACAAAGGCAATAGAAGCCGAGACAAAGATCAAAGACTCGCTTCACGATGTGGTTTTCAAGTGTCGCGACAGCGACCAAGTTGGGAAAAAAATTTTGGGATCCACAACACTCTTTTGAAGTGCGACCCAACATTGGAAAGTCTATAGATAGACGCATCTATGGCATTGTGCACAGCTTCCAAAAATCCAAGACTTCTAGGTGGTTGAAGACTCTCTGTATATTATTTTCCTTTTATTTCCTTTTTAGTAGATTTAGTTTGCTAATAGCTTTTAGCTATTTTCTTTGATTTTTCGGGTTGAGTAATGAACTATAAGTAGAAGCTGAGCTGGGAAATTTCTTTGTTAAATTTTCTTCATTATTGTTTTAAATAAATGGAGTTTGGAAAATATCTAGATTTCTCATTTATTTCAATTCATTGCATTTTTAGTGAATTACAATCATATCACCGATATGAGTGAACCGGTTTTGAAGGGTCGAGCTCCCTCTCGGAATCAGCTGATTTACGATCGCCATTTTTCTCCGCACAAAGTGAAGAACGCCTGGGTTAGAATTTTGAATTATTTGATTGGTATTATTTCATCCTAATCGTTCTCAAAAGATTTAGTACTGTACCTAAGAAAGTATCAGATCTTGCTCTAATTTCAGGAGGCCCTCTCAGGTGACAATGTAGATGGAGAACTCCGAGGTAGAGAGCAATTTTTCAGGTATGGTAGACTAATACTTTGAACTAATGACTGAAAGATTGCTTAGGATAAATTCACTAACTTAGCTCATGGTCGAGGATAGCTTGGTGAAATATCAGTTTAATCACTCAAAGGTTTCTCCTCTTTCCGATGAAAGGATTCTGATCCTGTGTTAGCAAGGAAGTAATCAAGGAAATGGAGAATTTCATAAGTATTGAAGGACGAGGTACCATTTAAATTGGAGAAGGCTTGCAATATCCTACCATAAGTAAGAATTTCCGCCCCAAGATCTGGTATGAAGTACTGAAAAGGAAAAACACTCCAATCTTAGAAAGATGATTATATCTTACAAGTAGCTGATTAGATTCATGAGTTAGAAATGAACATGAATATCTAATTAGTGAAAGGTATGGTTGTGAGTGAAATCCAAACTATACCACAATGCCTCTTTGACAAATTCAGCTTCCAATCCGGCGGCTTGGCTAAGATCCAGCTATGAAATCGATACAATTTATTCTTTGATCTATGTTCTAGTTGTCTCACTCCAATGAACTCCTCAACTCTATTCTTATTAATATTTTATGTACATCAGTGAATTTACTTTACTATTATTTTATTTTTTTCCAATCATCTTAATATCGAGTTCAAATAGTAAGGATCTTTGAGTAGTTGGGTAGTTGATTTTATGATCATCCTCAACTCGTGGGAACAATATTATCCGACTTCTAATGAAAATCCACTTTATTACTTGTACGATTCAGTGACTTGGCAAAGGATTAAGACGACTGCAAATCTTTAATGAATCCAATTTACGAAAAAGGACAAACACATTTTTTTTATAACAAATCGGTCATCAACAAGTTTTTGGAGCTGTTGCCGGGGACTTTATTTAGCCTTTGGTAGTAGTATCAAAAATTATGGTCTAACAAGTTTTTGGCACCATTGCCGAGGATTAGATAATATTCCTTGGTAATAGTTCCATAAATTTGTACATATATGATCTTGTTTGTCAACTGATCTATACATCTATATAATCAAGTCCAACAAGTTTTTGGCGCCATTGCCGGGGAGTAGATAATAGTCCTTTTGGTATAAGAGTCATAACATTGCTCGCGACACTGTCTACACAAAATCGGTCAACAAGTACACCTTGGGAAAAAATTCCTTTAAGTTTTTAAACTTATTATGAAAATTTTCTTAGGTGACTGAAGACCTTGCTAAATGCAACTACAAAGCTCCATCTGAAGCTGCAGGGAGCAACAACATACTAAAGGGGGGTGTTGTAATCGAGCTTAATCGAATGATTGCCTTAGAAGTTTGAAAGTTGATGCACGATAACAAGATGGGAAACAATGAGAGAAGAATGCATACTACACTCTGAAGGGACAAGATGAAGGAGAGAGAAAGAAGAGTGTTGAAGAGGATTCAAACCATGAGGTCCCTACCGTTGAGGAGGCATAGTACCCCTCAATACCAACAAGAGCTTTTTACCTTTCAAGCCCACAACCTCAACTCAAGGCTTCCACTCACTACACACCAGCACTCAGGAAACCAAGGAGAATTTCTCATACGGGGAGAAGCATAGCAAGGTCAAAAGACCCGAGTAATTTCAAGAAGAATATCATGCTCTCAGGTTCCAACAAAGAACAACATCGCCTAGCGTGACAAAGAGCGTAAAATCAGGGGCAGATCTAATTCTTTAAGCACCAGATGCCATCGCGGAGAAACAAGAGGGTCGGCGAACATATGCATGTGTTGCTGCTAGCAAGATTCTCAAACAAACACAACTGTGGTTTCAAGCCAACAATGCCCTTTGAAGAATCTAGAGACTCGTGTAAGGTAGCCGGCCTTAGCCATGCAAAACTCACTTATGATTACACCCTAAGTGACACAAGCAAAGAATCCCAAGGATTAAATGGCTCCGATCCAAAGAGGAGGAGGAATCGGGAGGAAAATTAAATGGTTGAGATCCGCATTTTGGAAGAGTGGGAAAAGAGTTTTGTTGAAATGAAGACATTTCCTCCCACAGCAAATGTATACTAAAAGACATTAAATTGATGCCTTCGGGAGGCAAACCTAAGGTATTCTTAAATTTTATTAGTTAGATTAATTTTGTTAAATTTTGTGTGTTTGTTGTTCTAGTTTTGAATTCTTGTTAAAGTTTTATTTTTTTAGTTGTTGTTGATTTTTTGTGTTTTACTGAAGTTATATCAAAGATGAATTTTTATTAGGAAGCACATTGTCTCAAACTCCAAATATAAAAAGTAGCTACAAGGGGGAGTATTTCTATTTCCTCAATTTGTTTTTTAATGATAATGCATAATTGAAGTTCGAGGGAATGATTTTATTTAAAGTAAAATTAATAGTAGCTTTGTTGATTTCATTTTTTTTTTTTTTTTGTATTTTGAATATCATCTTGGCGGATTATATTGAATAAAGAAATGAAATGTTGTTGTTCATACTTGAATTGAGGGTCTTTGATGATTAAATGAGTTTTCACAAGTATGTTCTGATGGGTATGAGCGAATACACCTTGCTTTGAATGTGTCTTGAGTGAAAACTGGGAATGATGCAATTCTAGAAAATTTTAGTTCAATGTCGCGACATGTTTTCCCTCTATCGCAACATTATTATCAAATTCTATGGCAACATCATTTCTTTATGTCGCAACAGAGTTTAAATCAAACCTTTATCCTGGGCCGTAGGGTAGGTCTGGTCGCAACACAATTTATCTATGTCGTGACAGAGTTGCAAATGACCTATGTTTCTAGAAGAGAAAAACATTGTCGCAACAATATTTTTGAATGTTTCAACATAGGTTTACTTGTGTTGCGACATACTTTCTCTCGCGGTTGGTGGATATAATCAACTTGCACTAAATTGAAAAGGGAAGTTTACGTTATGTAATTTTTTCACACGGACATAGATCCGCCAAAAGAGCATCGTAAAGAATGTTGCAACATTTCTCACAATGTCAGAACATTTGGATCGACCTAGTTTCCCATTTGATTGCAAAACCTATCGCTACAATTATTTCTGTATGTCGCGACATAGTATTAAAAATGGAACAACCCTAGGTCAGTTGTTGTCGTGAGATTTAATGAAGGCACAACAAAACAGTTAGCTTACAAATAGAGAATTTTTGAAAAATGAAAGGCCACCTTTTTCATAAATCATCAACCCTCTCATCTTCCTTCATCAAATCTCTCTCATCTTACCTTCTAAAACCCTAGAGTTCCAAAACCTTATCTTGACAATGTCTGAGCTATCGCACCTCACTCCAAACCTCAACGAAATGATGGAAGCATACATAAAAGGAGAGGAAGAGACTGTTCAAGAAACTTAGTCAGGGGAAGTGAAAGAGGAAGAAAGAGCCAAAGCTAGAGGAGAGCCTGAGCCGCTAGGCGAAGAATCAAGAAAAAGAAAGAGGGGAGTTGAAGAAACTGAAGCATAGAAAAGGAATGAAAGAGTAAGAATCTTGATCTTAGACAAAGCATCTGCTTTAATGGAGAAAAGTCTAAAGGACAGAGGTTTCATAGTTGAAAGAGGATCTCGTTGACCATCTCCTTTCTGCACGCCGGAGAAGAGATGATGGAAATCACTAGGTAAGCATAAAGCTCCTAGTTGTGCTGCATGGGTTAAAGAATTTTTTGCTAATATGGTGGAAGAGGAAGGAAAGAAGGTATACGTCGGAGGAAAATAGATAGATTTTAGCAAGGAAAAGATAAATGGATTATTCAATCTGAAGGTGTAAAAAGATGGCTCAAAATTCAAGAGACTACTAAAGGAGCTAGAGTACCAAAAGATAGTGGACCTATTGACAAACAGAAGAAAGCCGGAAGGGGATAAAAGAAAAACCTTGCGAATCCATATCACTGTAAGTGCTTTAACTAAAGAGGCTAAGGTATGGTTATATTTTATTAGCTCGGGCCTTATTCCATCAAAGCACCTCAGCATAGTAAGAAGGAACGAAGCAATCCTCCTTTATGCATTGCTGAAGGAGTACAAAATCAATGTGGGGAAGATCATTAAGACTTCTATCCTGAGCTACTCCATAAGCAAATTGATGAGTCCAAAAACTCATTAGGTTTTTAGTCCATTTTTCTGAGTTTATTATGAGATAAATGTTGATTTCAGGAGCCATAAAGTGGATAATTAACTCAAATTTCATTTTGTAGGAAAATACAACAGAAACTCATATTTTAGCAGAAATCGAAGAAACCAAATAAGAACAGCACTAAGGTCACGACTGAAATTTAAGTCGCGACAAGAAGCTCAGTTGCCAGCCATTCCAAGTCACGACATCAACAAATTCGGCTTCGAAGAAGAAATATAAAACTTGAACAAGTGAAGTCGCGACTTGAAGAAGGAGGTTGCGACAAAGAAGATGTGGACGAGACTAAAGGAAACAATCAAACAGAAGAAATTCCGCGTCGCGACATCATTTCGATGTCGCGACGCCAAAAGGAGATAAATGATGTCACGACATAACTCTGAGGTCACGACAAGGATATGTCTATGAAGCCACAAGAGAGGTCTTCGCAAGTAAAAGAAGTCGCAACTAGTTTTTAATTAAAGGGTTAAATTGAAGTCGCGACATGCTAAGGCTACGGTGTCGCGACATGAAAACAGAACTAAGTCTTGACAAGAAAATGATGTCGCTGACCACTCATTCAGTCGCACCTGGCAAGAGTCGGAGCGTAAGAGGGAGGTCGCTACATCACTTTGATGTCGCTGACCGAAAATAGTTGAAAGAAAGAAATCGGGCTGGTAACGCGGGAAATGAGGTTGCAACCCAAGAAAAGAAATGGAAAGAAAGAGTGTCGCGACATCACCGTGAGGTCGCCGGCTACAAAATTCTTGAAAGTTATGAAGACAAGAAAAACACCAACGTAATTGCAACCTAAGAAATCAAAGTCACAACATGAAGTCGCCTTACAAACAAAGAAGCGGTCGCGAACCTAAAATGATGTCGCTGGCTACGTGACCGAGGTCGCGGACATCAACAATCAAGGAACATCAACAAAAGTGATGTCGCGATATCACTTCGATGTCGCCAATTAATCGATCAAGGCTTTTGCAAGACAAACCGCCGCAAATGTAAAAGCGAAGAGGTCGCGATCGATCATAAGCCATCGGGCAGATTTTTACAATGCGACATCAACTTGAGGTCGCTACAGAACGCTGAGTCGGCTTTTCTTTGGATTTCCACCTGGAGCATTTTTCAGATTCGCCCGATTCTTTTACAAGATAAATAGATAGTTTTCAGAATAAGAAGTAGTTTTCCTTCTTCACGCACTTGAAAAGGGAAAAGAAAGAGGAACTCAGTTGTATATTATAGAGCAGATTTTTATTTTTAGATTTTTAGTTTTATTTTTCTCGGTTTTGAATCGCGAACCCAAGTAAAACGAGTAGAATGGGATTTTAGTTTTATTATTTTTCACCGATCGGAAATTTATGTTCCAGACAAATTTCTGGAATTCATTTCTTCTCGCTTTTATTGCAATTGCAAATAATATGTGATCAGATTTCCATTTCTTAATTCGCAATGCAAGAATTTAACGCAGCCTATTGATTTGATTTACATTTAGTTGGCTAGCCTTTTCCCGCATTTATAGAGAATTACTCAGTTCGATTTTACTTAGTCGGTGTTGTTAATGGATAAGTTCTCAATGGTAGTACCTAATACCAACAGGGAAAACATTTTGTTTCCTCTGGATATCCAGGATGCCCGAGTGAGCCAGGTAGACGGAGATTCTTGAGAGTTGAGAGCATTCTTTTCTGGGTATGTTCAACTACCATTGACGAACCGAGCTCGAGTTCATTTTTGATAACCCCATTCGGCCATAATCAAGTAGAGGGGTGTATTTAATAACAGTGAATGATCGAGTTCACCTCAATCTAAGGTAAGTTCCAATCCCTCGTGTTAGCTTAGATTCGACAAAGGGAAAGGGATAAACCCATAGATTTGGAGGTTGAGCCACCAATTAAGTAGTGGAAATTTCGGCGAATCCCGAGAAGGTAAAGCAAAAAGTTCGCTGTCAACAGAACGGGCGTGGAAGTATTGAGAGAAACATCATCCACGCAGAATGTGGAATACAGGCAGCTGGTTTGATCCTGTCTTCAAGAGAAGCAAGGATATTAAATAAGTGAAAACAGAGAAATCCAATTCCAATAATTAGAAAATCTTGGACAAAATTCAGATCCATACAGAACAGAAAGAACTGGACATGGCCGAATCGACCGTTTCCATTGTATTTCATTGATGGTTGCTTCTCGCAAGAACCGACCAATCCATTCTTTATACAATTTATTTTAGTCATTCACTTTATTAGTTTAATTGAAATGAGGTTCAATAGTATAGGATTTTTAATTTTGGTCGCTTTGATAAAACATTCATTATGAAGTTTTGAGTCCAAATAGTATGAAATTTTAGTAGTCGTAGTCGACCTGTAATTCGCTACACCTCGGTGGGAATGATACCGACTTACATTCGATGCATTACTTGTATGACTCGTGGTAATTTAAAGGTCATAGACTCAGAATCCTTATTTTTAATCTTCAACATTAAGAGAAATTTATTTTAGCAAGCAAACTTATCCAAAGTGACATGGGTATAAGAGAATTGTAAGGCTCTTGTAGCTATGTTAATTTGAGGGGTTTTAGTCTATATAGAAGAAGGCGAACACAAATGCAGGGGCTTAATTCCACACCCAGCTACAATCACCAGCCTTTGTCTTCTTGGGAGAGTAGATGAGAAGAATGGGAAAAGCATGAAGGCATCCTCCGACCTTGATCAAAGTGACGAAGGTCCCAAAAAAAGAGGAAAGGAGAAAGAAATAGAGGTGGAAGAAGAAAGGGGGAAGGAAAGATACAATGAGCCAGCTTAGTGGGAAAGTCCACCCCAAAGGCAGCAAGAATTTCAAGGAAGCCAAAGCCCCTTCTAGAATGTATCTCAAGACATAAGAGAAATCCATCAAGAACAAGTTGAAAGTTTAGGGCACCAGTGCAATAACAAAGAATTGATGGAGATGCTAATATCTATGAAACAAGAGATGAGAGAGAGGGATAATCAGCTAAAAATCCAACTTCAGCTCAAGGATGAATATATGGACAAGAGTCGTAAGAAGATATTAGAATTCTCAAGGATGCATTGAAACAAAGAGATGAAGAATGAGCAGAGTCGAGAAAAAGGATATGAATGGAGAACAAGTATAGTGGATAGAGAAGTGGCCTTCTGGATTAAAACATGAAAACATGAAGCAGGGCTGAAAAAATGTTGGAGGATAGAGACAACGCCTTAAAGGCATGCCTGGAATCAAGGGACAAGAATTGGTTGTATAGTCTGGAACATTGCAAGCAAAATTTTCTCCTAATGACCTATATGAGCAAGTCAACAACAGGACACTCCTAGAATCATTAGCTAAAAGGTAGCGAGAATTGACAGAAAGCAATGCGAAGATTTTGGATTGGGCTATGAAGATAGTCTCAAACAAGAAGAAAGTGCCACTACCATAAATCAGAATTTTAGACTGTGTACCTTACACAATAGTCCCTCAGGGTGTAACAAACCCACCAATGCCATTCTCTAACCCAAATCCAGAGGAAGAAAGACCTTCTGAACCTTGTAAAGCACCAACTCAAATAAAACCCCTAGTGCAACAGAAAAAAAAGAACTAACCCCAGTAGAGGAGGTTGAAGAATATTAAAGAATGGAGTAGCTAAGGAAAAGGCTTCAAGGAGTTAAAAAATAGCTCACCCTACTCTTCCATCTCTTTACCTCTCCAGATCTAATATTCCATCCTTGGAAATTTTCAATAAAATAGAAAATTCTTTTGCAAAGTTAGTGTTCACTTTATTTTTTTCATTTCTGTTTGTTTTGTTAAAATTTTATTTCCTTTATGTTTAATAATTTGAAATTATTAACTTGTGGTAAATAACTTAGTTGAATAAATGAGAAACCAAATATCTTGGTTGGAATTGCTAAATAAGCTGTGAATTGTTTGGTGGAGCTGAATTGTTGATGGAATTGAGTTGTTATTGTGTTACATTCTAAACTGGATTGTTGATCTAAATGAACACTCTAACTATTAAATAACACAACAACATATCCACAAAACAAAACAAACAATCTGATAGATGACTGAGGCAGATAAGATGAATCAAAATGGAAAGTTGTAAAGATATTAATAAAACAGTACAAAACTTCTAAGAATAAGGAAGCTTTTAATAAATTGATGGAACATATAAGACCTATAATTTTGTTTTTGTAAATAGTTTGGTTATAAAAATCCTGACAAGCTTTGCAATACATGGTCAACAATAGCTCAAACAAACACAAGATTTGCGGACATCTTCTCGGGATCCATCACAATAATCCCTCCAACGTCCTAGAACTTCGTCGGGATTGTTTAGTCTGAAGGTGAAATGCTAGGCAATGCCAGAAATGATTTAGGCCATCCTTGGAAGTTTGAGCCTTCCAAAGCCTACCCTTATGATATGCATAAGCACACACACTAGTTCCTTATTTGATCCTATAGCCAATCTCATCATCAACTAGCAAATGAGAAGCTCAATTCCTTCCTTAAATATAATCCTACAGTAAAGAACCCTTATTTGCCCAGATTACAAGACAAAATACATCAATGACAAAAAAGGACAAGTTTAGGGGAATATTATTTAGAGCTATGGAGAAGGATAACAAGGGTTGAGAAAGAAAAATCCATTGAGATAAGAAGAGATGAAGAGAATTAAGAAAGAAGCTGTGAAAAGGAAAACATTAAGGAAGAATGAGTTTGGTCTTGTAGCCTTCCTCCCTTGAACAATTAAGTCCTTAGGGGTGTTCAACACCTCGTACCCTAATGCTAACTGGTATGGGAGTTACTAACCCAAAGTTCGTTAAGGGAGGTAGAAAGCTTAAAAAGACAAAACATTGCACCATTCCAAAAACCTTGATAATAGATGAAAAGTGAAAAAGCTTCTAAAATAAGGAAGAAAAGTCATACTCTGATTGAAGTAAATGAAAAGAGAAATACCAAGTAGAGAGTATGCAGAAAGATGCACAAAACCTGATGGGGACGTTAGAAACTTAAATCAAGAGAAACTATGATGCACGATGAAGGCAAGAGTGTAAAGTCAGATAGTGAAATCTGGGTCAAATTGAGCCTTAAAGTGAAACAAATTATCTACCCACTCATCAAACCACATTGCAAGCCTAAAAGACCATTTGATCTTAAAGGTGGTGATATGCCTACATTAGTGGAGATTAATATGACAAAAAAGCATATAGGACTTTAAAAATGAAAGAGAAGTATGCTAACTGAGTAGTGCATCAAAAGATTAAATCAATTACAATGAAAAAGAGGAAGACCAAAGACACACAAATCGTGGTTTAATGATTATATTGTTTACACCATATGAATTATTTGTTGGTTCAGTGAACTTAATTGAAAATCTTCTTGATTCTAGATTGGAAACATGTTTAGAAATAATTTTACAACTGACTTATGTTTCCTATCCAATTGAGTTTTAAACAGAAAAATGTCCTTAAAAATAAAAGCTAAATTATTTGAGGACAAACAAAATTTTCTTTTCTTTGTTTGGGGACAAACAAACTTTAAGTTTAGGGGAATTTGATGAGTCTTAAACTCATCTATTAATCCACTTTACATGCTGTTTTTAGCGCTTTCGCATCTATTTTTACGCAAAATTATGGAATATTCACTCAACTTTGTGTTTCTAAGTGTGTTTTAATTGAAAATGAGCTAATCTCCAGTGAGAAAAAAATAAGAAAGTGGCAATTGCAAAAGACTGCCGCAACATAGTTTTGCTTAGTCCTGCGTAATTTCAAGTAGACTAGAAGAACTATGTTGCAGCCAAAGATTCATATGTCTAACAAAGTCTAGGATGAACTTATGCGTAAATAGAATCTCCTCACAGGACAAAAGAGTTCTCTGTCTTGACATTGCTGAAGAAAAATAAAAAGAAGACTATCGCAACACCCTTAACTCTGTCGCGACAATGATCAAGGCAAATGGCAAAGGAACTTTGTCGCGACAATCCTTTCGCCGTCACAACATAAAAGGCTGAAGATTAATAGATGAACTCACGCAGACAAAAGACAACCGATTCGCAATAGAAAATGCAAGGAATATAAAATTAATGTAAGTTTGGGCAGAGACAAGTGTTTTTATGTTGTGACAAAGTTTTCAGCATGGAGCCAACTCAAGGAAGAATTTCTGTTGCAACAAAGAAAATCCTATCGCGACATTACATTTATAATTCACAATAAAGAGAAATAAATCTCTGTCCCGACAAAGATTATTTCGCCAATGATAAACAAAATACGAGGAGGCAATTTCCTGCTAAATAAAAGAAATTGAAGAGCAACATAAGAGGAATGGTGACAAAGAAATTCATGTTGCGACATAGTAAAGAATTGAAGGTAGAATCTCTGTTGCGACAAAGAAGTTTTTTGTCGCGACAATAAAAGCTAGAGAATGATAGAATTCTGTAACGATAGAAGAAAATTCGGTCGTGATAGAAATTGTATGAGAACTGAGATTAGCCAAGTCAAGTTTGTCGCAACAAAGATTTCTATGTCGTAATAAACAACTCAGCAAGCGATAAGGACCAGAGAAGAAAAGTCTGTCGTGACAAAAGAAAATTCTGTCGCAATAGAAATTGTTTAGGAATCAAAGAAATCATGTCGCAACATAGAAAACTATGTCGCGACATAATAGACAAGCTGAAGAGAAAAAATAAGCCGGTCAGCGGAGACACAAAGTCTACTACACATAATCCAAGAAAAGCCCAAAGAACAAGTCGCGATAGAAAACTACTAGATGTGACAAGTCACGACAAAGACATCGAAGACTCTGGCCACTACGTAACTTTCTATGTCACAAAGAGACCAATTTGGGCCGTGAATTTTAGGACCCAAACACCGTCTGAAGTGTTCTTCAACATTGAAAAGTCTATAGCAGACATCTAGGCCACTATGTGCACTCGCGAAATTCAGGACTTTTGGGTGGTCAAGACTCTTCAGATATTATTTTTCTTTATTTTTCTTTATTTCCTTTTAGTAGATTTAGTTTGAGCGTAGATTTTAGTGTTATCTTTGATTTTCCTGAGTTGTAATGAATCAGAGTGCACTTCGAGCCGGGAATTTCTTGTTAAATTTTCTTCATTACTGTTTTGAATAAACGGAGTTTGGAAAATTTTTTCGATTTCATTTATTTTTAGCCGTTTTTACACTTTCAATGAATTTTCCTAATCAGTTAGTCATTGATATGAGTGAACCAGTTTTGAAGGGTTGAGCTCCCTCTGGGAATGGGTTGATGATGAGCATCATTTTTCCACACAAAGTGGAAGAAGGCCTTAGTTAGAATCTTGAATTTATTTGATTGGTATTATTTTTGAACTTAATTGTTCCCGCATTTCAGTACCGCGGTACCCACAACGATTGCCTCGCCTGATTTTCAGGAGGCCCTCATGGACATGATGGAGAATCTTGAGGATAGAATACCCTTTTGTGGGTATGGTAGATCAATACTGAACTAATGAACTCAAAGATTATCATCCTATCACGTGGAATCGCCAGAACTCACTCCAGAACCTCCCAAACAAGCCTCGCCGACGGAGAAGTTACTATGAAGCTAAGCAGCTTAAAACTGTTTGAAACTGGCTTTTTGGAAAACGTGGTTATGTAATTTGCACTTTTCTATCAAAATCACACCTTTAGATTTAACGAAAATTGGCAAAGATAATCTGGGCCGCACTGCGGGTCAAGCCCGAAATACAAAACACACTTTATAAAAATATAATTCCAATATTTTCCAAAAATCCAACGAACTGTTAGCGACCTCCGGGTCCTCATCAAAATATATAAGATACCGAATCAATCCAACATATTCTCATCGCAACATGTTTTTTCTCTCAAAACCATGCACATACATATTTTACAAAAGATATTTACATATACAAAATGTCACATTTTAACCGTGACGCCCAAAACCAGTGGTGTCCGCTGACACAACCCGCTAACTCATCGGAATAGCTGCGGGATGTCGGTAACCCGACACCACTCATGAAAATTCCAGAGTTTCCTTAGGCCGGGGAGCTCTACCCAAGGTACAAACCTGTCCCAACAAGTTTACAATGACCACACCGGGTCCACATGCGAGTAAATAATGGCCACTTAGGCCCCTGCATTAATACTCACAAATTTATCCCAACCAAATATATTACATGGTTCAAGAGTTTTTAAATTACTCTTAATTCAACATATATTAAAATTTACAATTCTAATACATGTTATACAAGATCAATACCAAAGCCACAACTGCTTTCTTCTTAAAATGCAAACTCTAGCGAGCGCCGTCCCGTGCACACTTCATAAAATTTAAATGCATCTTCAACAGGTGAGCAAAGTTCAAGAGAGATAATTTCCTACATGGGTTACTTCCCCACCTAAGTGCATGCCATGGAAAACAATCAATATCTGCAATTTCATGAACCTACTCGAATGTCTACATGCCCAAACCCATGTCCCGAGTCCACCCCATTCTCACATATACCTAAGCCGAATGCGAGTAAATATCCAGCTTTCAAAACAAAAGCTTTTGTTCTTGAAAACTTACTACCGAAGCTTCAGAAACACATCATCCTCCGAGGGGCGAAGTCTGTCGGATAACTTCCAAAACAAGCCATGGTCATCATCCGGCTGACTGTTGACGCCCCTTCCAAGGCGCAAATTCCTTCTAAAATCTTCCGTCAAATTCCTTTCATGAAATATTTTCTTTTTTTTTTGCTTCATTTCACGCCATGCACTCACTTCTAATATTCTAGTAGTGCCCCAAGGTATATGGAATGCACATTAATTCAACATATTCATGCTTAATATATTCACATGGCATATATATTAACATAATTAAATCACATAAAACATGTTATGTAAATTCACACCACAATTACACCAAAATTAGCTCACATAGTTAATTAACAAACACGAGCAATTCATTTTGAATCACTAACCAACACATTTTCGCACCGAAATTTTGTGTCACATTCATGTGAACAAGAAGACCTCGGGTTACCGTTTCACGATCAATAAATAGAATTTTCTCCACTGGCTTCAAAGCTTTTTGAGACCGAAGCCACAAATAAACAAGCCTCAACATTCAATCATTATAATGTTTCGGGCCTAAAGATGATTAACGCAGAAGTAGGAAAAGATCCCTAACTCTTTGGAGTTTGAACTCCACCAAATCGATGCCCACGCCAGAGCCCTCACGCGTAGAGCACCTTGCTTCTTGCTTCACTGGTAATCAATCGTCCGATCCATTAAATCTAAAAGAGAAGTTTCTTAAAAATCAAAATCCAAATCATCGCATCACATTTTTTCTCTGCAGACGCCTTTGGTCTCCTTTGTTTGAGAAGATCACTATTCATGTTTTGTCTCATTCATTAACATTTCTCAAAATTCCTTCCATGTCCCTTCATCTTGATTTTTGACACATGGCACAATCTCGGCCATCCATTTCCATCATCTCTCTAATCTTGCAACATGTGTCATAAGAGTAGTTAAGCGTAGTAGGTGACTTTAACACATCACGCTCCCCAAACTCTCACGCATCCTCACCACACCTGCCTCAAAAAACGTGAAATTGGATCGTTCTTAATTCGACTAAATTTAATGTGGTAGCTAGATTTCGCGAGACGATTCCAATGGAGAAATCCGTTTCGTCATCCGAGATCTAAAAAATTTTCAGATTTTTACCGAAATGACCATTTAACCTTTTTCCGAAAATTGGAATTTTCTCGGGTCTTACATTAACTTTTACTACGTTTAATTTACACCTTATCTTTTTTTATATATATATATATATATATATATATATATATATATATATATATATATATATATATATATATATATACAACACAACGTCTAGGACTGAGGATCTTGGAAAGGTCTTTTTCAAGCCAAAGAACTCCACTCCGGAAAATTATTTCAAAACAAACTCCGTGAGCCAAACGGGTCAGTGAGTTCTATAAGTTTTAAATGTTGTTGTCTGCTGTATGTACCTCCTAATATGAAAATCTTTACATAAATGGTTGTAAATCTGTTTATGAGAAAAATGAGTTTTTGCTATGAAAACCATTTCTGAAAACTATTTCTATTGCTGAAAACTGGCTTTCATGGCAAAAGCTAATGATCGGAAAGCCTATATCGTAAATCAAGTACCAACCACCGTGGCCCATTTATGAAATAATTCCTGGGACGCGGATGCCACGTAACCCTAACTCGCATCAGAGTGAACCCTAACACTACCCGCTTCCATTGCAAACGGTCCGGAACACGGCGGGATCTCTATAAACATAATGGAACCTGAACCAAAATGCTCTATGATGAACTCTGAACTAACACCATCGCCATGTACTATGTCGAGTCACGCTAACCATCTATACTTTCGAATGTGTGCAGGGTGACCTACTATATAAATATATACTCATATATAACCCCCAATGCCTACCAGCACATCATAGTTAGTCATAATGTCCTATAACCCCTATATCAACTGAAAGATACATATGATCGAACCGAAATACACTATCTAGTGGGTTCTTATAAACCAAAGCAAACCGCTTTTTAAGTGCTGAAATCAAAATTTTCTGCTGAGTATAACAAGTGGGAGGTAAAAATGCCCAGCCAATTACATTATATTTTCTCAAAGCACTTGCAAACTTGTAATTTAAACACTTTTCGCCGAAAACGCATTTTGAGTACTCACCTTTTCCTCGACTAATTTATTTCAATTCTCACAAGCACACTAGATTATCTTCGTATGCTCCAATCGCCTACACAACCATACAAATTACGAAAAATGCCTTCGCTCAACGTATGCTTTAACCATAAAACATACAAAGGGCTTTCAGTTTAATTATATCGAAAAACGAACTTCGATTCTAACAAAACTTTGCTGTGTTAGTCCCATTCAATAAGTGACATTGATAACATGAGGGAACGACCAAATGACCTCACACATGAATTTCCCCATCAAAACTATCCGTTTTAGCAACTTTTTCAAAATGACCCCAATGTTATTCGATGTATTAGACCACACACGTCAGCACAACCAAGCAATTTGCACAATTGGTGCTACAATTAAATTTTTTTAGAAATTATGTGGGCACCAAACTTATCACAAAGTATTACGGTTAAATTCTGCACTAAGGACTTCCCTTATGAGAACTAAAACACCCAAAAATATTTATGAAATTTATGTTCGACTTTCCAATAAAATCCCGAAATTTCAACCCGAACTCCGTCCGAACATAGTAGTCCCGTGAAATTTAAAATTCAAACTCGCCCAGGCAAAATTTTGAACGGTTTACAACCTTCACTCGCCTTTAAGAAAATTTCAAGCATTTACATAGCATTTAGGCTAAAAATAACTTAAGTAGAAAAATTCCCTACCTCTCGAGCTCAATTAAATGTTAAGCTTTTAGCACCACGCGTAGCCTCGTCACACTAACTTTGCCTTTACCAAAAAACCTACTGGCCTCGTATCAGAATCTAAGAGAGAAGTTTAAGAGAAGAAAAAAATAAAAATATAAATCTCTCTCTCTCATGCACTCACTTATGTCCATCTCCCCTTCCGTTTGCCTTTTATTTATTTATTTATTTTTATTTTAATTATTATTATTATTATTATTTGATAAATGATTTTATTATTTCATTCGGGTCCATTTCTCATTCCGAAAAATTTTTTATTTTTCACAATTTATTGTAAAATGAACTTATCAAGTCATCAATTTCCGAAGATTTTGTAAAATCTTATCACCTAGAAATCTGTGAAAGATTCTAACTCGTTCTGTAATTCAAGAACAGAAATTTTTCTAGGTCACTAGATTTCACGAGACGAATTTAACGGTGCAATCTGTTTCATCATCCGAGATCTGGAGAATTTTCTAGGCTTCTCTGAACCATTATGACAATTTATTATTATTACTATCCTTTTGAAATTCCATATTTTGTACTTTCACCCCTCCGCTTTCCTTAATTGCAAAAGTGCCACAATTCTTTGAAAACATTATAATTCACCCTTAAAAACAACTTCAAAATTTATTATGACACTAAAATAATATGAAGCCCATGGTGCACATATGCGACCCTACGGTTACACATATCGTACACCATCTCGGAGAATGACATTTAAAATTCTCACTCTTTGAACATTTTGATCACTGATGACCAGAGACTCTTACATAAGAGGATACCTTAATCACGAGAAAACAATGGAATGTGGTAGTGCATCGAGCCTGACTCAACGTAGCCTCCGTAATCCCATGATTCCCCATGAAACTTTGATATAAGGAATGAATCTTCACAGAAATAAACTCTCCTAAGTCCATATCTGTGATTGCTCCTTATAGGTCAAGTATCCTTTTAGTTCTCTCCCAGGTGATCTGATCGTGGGAGGGATGGAATACTGTGGAGCATGGATACATGAAGCATTATGGAACATAGAACAACTATGGAAGGTCTAATCTATGTACTCTTTTGGTCCCCTCTAGAAAACTAAATCACCTATATGGTCCTATCTTGCATGGGGCCTCGACTTTAGGTGTCTTCCCATCCCGGGGACTTTCCAGGAAGCTTTGGGGAGAACCACACATCGCCCTTATGCTTAGATCCCTATGGCGTTTGTCAGCATAACTTATCGTCACCATTTATCTTGAGTTTATCTTGGACAATCTGGACCTTATCTGAGGTAATCTATACTAACTCTAGGCTATCGAAATACTCTGCTACCATCTGTCCATTGTCTGTGAGGATCTGACATCAGGCCAAATATGATGCTTCAAATGGAGCCCATCCTATCTTGGATTGATAAGCGTTGTTCAGCGTGAACTCTCAGGAGGAATAATCAAGTATCGGCACCACTCAAACTCTATCACGCATGCTCTGAGCATATCCTCTAGCGTATGAATAGTTCTCTCTGATTGACCATCAGTCTGAAGATGGAAAGTTGTGCCAAAATTGTCAGTCCCCATGGCATCGGCGGACCAAAATACGGCGGATGTGAATCTGGGGTCTCGATGCGGCCCATCGATATAAAGGAACACCGCCTTAATCTAACTATCTCGCCTGCGTTATATAACATCGGTCACGTGTTTTCCTGGCGGAGAAAATGGTTCGTTTAATTATCCTTTATCGCTGGCATCGATGTTGTCTCGAGTTCGGGCTTAGATAACAGAAATCCATAGTAATCTTATCCTCACTTCCATATAGGAATGATGTGGAAGGAAGGCATATCTTTCTGTGGGCTTACAGTTATTTGCCTTCACCTCACTACCTGAAAAAAATACAATTCTTGACATATATTATCTTGACTTGCAAACAATATAATAATGTCAATAATATTGTAATATTAAATTATATAAATTATGAAACATATACAGCTTACTTCAAACGATAATAAATACATAAAACTTGTCCATGATTTGGGATGATGGAACCTTGACTTATGACAATATATGTCAATATGTGTATTTAATTACGTACTATCTCACTTTTTTGAAGCAAATATTCCCACTCTCACTGTTTTTTTGAAACAGCAATTTCTCCCTCCTTCTTTTCTACCTAAATCAGTCACTCTTGAATTTAACCCTAATATGTCTCCCATTCCCCGAATTCCTCACGCCGCCACATCCTTCTCTCTCCACTCCCTTTTCTGCAATATAGCACCCGACAAAACCTCTTTGTGATGGCTTGCTATCTGATGAGCTTTCCTCACTATCATGTTGTTCTGCATTTTGATCTCACGGTGATGATGCTCGTAATTGTTTTCAATCTCAATCTCAAGATTGTATGCACAGTGATTATTTTCTTGCCCTTCCTTCCCTTTTTCATTTACGGTTTTCCATTTCTTTATTACATGGAGTTTAGATTCTACCAACTTTCTTGAAACTGACCTTTTTCTTTCTCACTCTATATATCATCACAACCTTTGTTCCAATCGCCTTAAAATCATACCTTTTTGTTTCATCTTTGTATCCTCTGTTGAGTATGCATTAACTAGCACCTTTTAAAACCTTTCTGGGGTTTAGGGATGAGCATTGAATAACAAATTTTGGCTCATTACCGGTTATCTATGTTCATATTAAAAATACTTCTTATGATTCATAGGATCTTGTAATCAAAAATTAAAGGCTATTTGATTGACACTTGCGTCACGTGTGCTCCTGGCTCTATATGTCCTTACGGACTCCTTGATTGTTTTTCTACATTAGGGATTAGAAGCGATGTGTGGACCGAGTCACGGAAAGAATTGTGCCCACATGGTTCATGTTCTGCTCTCAATCTGCACCCAATAGAGGAGATCTTTTTCTTCAGAACAGTAGCTTTGCAAATTCAAATCCTTTCTCCATTAATCAATATGTAAGAAATATATATTTGAATTACACCTATGTAATACTTTCTAAGGAATGATAATAATTTTATGTCGATATTGGTAAGAAACATTAGTATTTTTCTCTTTTATATGCTATGTTATTCAAGAGCCGATGAAATTTTATTAGGATTTAATGATTGTGGTTCCTATTGGTGGGAAGTTTTTGGTGAATGGATGATTCTTGATGCCATTTTTGACTTATATGTTTGAGCATATAGCCATCCCGAGGCTTGTTTGAGTTTTAGGAGGGATGGTGCCTCTGCGGTATTTCATGTTTTTTGATGAATTTTTATCCCAAAACATTTGGACATTGGTTTCCTCTTCAAGGAGGGATCTTTTAGTTTGATTTTATTACTATTATCTTGGAAGGGTTTCTTTTTGAAATTTGGAGAGGTAGAAATTGGGTTTGGGTTTTTATATATCTTCTTGAAATGGGTAGGCTAGGTTTGAGGGAAAGAAAACTTCGGTTTCTCCGCCCGGATCTCAGAGTGGGTAAGTTAGGATTTTTTGAGTTCTTACATTCTTATTTTTCATAATCAGTCTGTTTGTTGGGTTTCTCCTCTCAATGGTTTCCTCCTTCACATGCATTTAGAATGTGACTTGCTCCTTGAGTTTATCAATGGGTTCTTAACTCTGATCTTGTGGTAGAAAAACGGGGAACAGAAATGAGGGTGAAAAATGATGGCTTGACAAAGGAGGCGAAAGAGGAAATGACAACATACGAGGTTCCAAGTTGTTAAATATGTGAAGGGCCTAGACGGTATGCTTGCAACCTACTACTTCTGCCAATGATTTCTTTATTTTTGGTTTGAGGGAGTTAATAAACATGCCACTGTTTTGCTTTGGTTTCCTATTTTTGGTTTGGTTTCGTTGATTGGTTTTTCTCTTCCACACAGGAAAATTTTGCTTTGTATCATATCCATGTATGCTCCGGTATGCTCTAGACTCTTTGTATTCTCTTGTTAAGGCACATTATGAAGCTCTTCTAGATGGTCTCAGTGAGGAAACAAAGAAACAAAAACCTGAAAAAAGAAAATAGTTTGAACAGGAGGTCGGGTTCACCACTTTTTCAAATTTCATGGGTTATTAGACACTTGTCCTCCACGGGCATAAATCCACAGATTCTCCATTAATGGGCTTTCCATAGGGTCAAGAACACCTAAACGGAGTTCGGACGAAAAAAGTTATGCTGGAATCAGAAAGTTAAGGCACAAAAGCCCAGAAAAATTTTTGCACACGGTGCGAAAATTTACCGCCCATAGTGACTTGGTGTCGCGGCGTCGCACCATGAACACAATCTTCGAAATTTCTTTACCCATGAATAAATAATTTTCGCACCATGTGAAAGGTACTTGTTTTCAGCTACAGCAGGATGCCATGCTTTTCATCCTATTCCGTTTGAGGCTAACGAACTCTATAAAAAAGCAGCCAGTCAAGGAAATATCTGTAATTTATACTGTGAAGACAAATGAATTCTAACCTTGCTGAAATGAAAGTAGTGTGACGGTTACTGTTTAAGCCAGTTTTCTTTACATTTTATTTCATGACTGAATTATCTAATTATTTCATAGATCTAAGCGACTACAAAAAAGTCTAAACATAACAGCTAACCTATCAGTGAAATGATACGATAACTCTGAAAATGCTATGCGAGAGAAAGGAATGAATGACGAGGAATACGTAAATGAGCATGAATATATGAGCCTGCAAGATATGGGCAGATAAAGAGTATAAGATGAAAGTATATGATATGACAATATAGAATGTAATTACATGAAAGCATATGTGAAAACTCCACTAATGGTGACCGGGTGACACCCTGCCTTTGACATCCTTATAGGAAGCTTAATAAGTTCGGAGGTTAGGTGTTACGGTCATTGCCACGAAGAATAGGTAGCATCAAACTCCACTTCAGAAATCACTAAACCAGTCATATAGAGCCTTCAAAGCTTGTCTTTCACGTTTGGTGCCTTAATTTGAGGAGAATGAACCCTTGTTCATTATGAGTTTCTCACATACCAATAATTAGTTAATATCATTTTTTATTTGGTATAGGTATCGGAGTTAATGGAGAAGGCTCAAGAGATGGTATTTTTTCTGAGATTTCCAAGATGTATATACGAATGTTACTAATATTTTAGTTGTACAATTCATTATTTTGGTAAGATTAAAGTTTATTAACAGTTACTAAGATTTTATTACATAGTTTCATCTTGACTAATAATTAATTAGTGTCTATTATTTATTTGTTTTTTGACTACGGGTCGGGTTAGAAGAAAGACTCAAGGTGTGGTTTTTTTGCACTTAGAGACATTTGAGATGCTAGCATATACATACATGGGTTATTAATATTTTTGGTTGTACTCAATTATCTAATGGATTACATGAGTTTTTATTTTGATGTGTCTGTATAAATGAGAACTTGATTTGTTATCTTTTGGTATCTTTTATTCTAAGTAAAAGTTGCTTTAGCTTCTCTTTTGAATATATATTATTTTGTTTGTATATTATTGAAAGGAGGACAACTTAATTCAAATTAACCTGATATATGTACATGTGTTTTTAATAGTTACATGCATATTTATATGGTGCATTGTGGTTAACAAGATAAAGTCTTAGTTATGAAAACAAATTCTCTATTTGTATTAAGTGTTTAAATTAAGCAGCAATTCATGTATAACAAATTTATTTTTTGCATCATACTTCTTCATTGCAACATTAAAATCTTATTTTAAACAATTTTTCAAAAGGCTACATGGCATATGCTTTAATTCCAATTTATAATCTATAGTTGGAAGATCCTTACCTTGACATATTTTAAAGAAACCATAGTTTATTTAGAACACAAACCTTGACATAACATGGTGATGTTGAAAGAAGTTATATTGATTAATGAAAAACACATTCATTAACATTTTATATATGTAGGGTTCTTGATACACTACCTTAAACCACTATGTCGATGACATAAGGCCCAGGGATTGCCGATGACGCATAACACACATGGTGTGTGATCGATGCGATTAAGATAGGTCTTTTTCTTATAGTGCACCTTTGTGTGATTAGGCATGCGGATACGAAATGCAGAGCTGCTTTCATGCCCTTCCACACGATAATGCTCCCTAATTATGATACATCGCCAGTATTACGGATTATAACGATATGCTAAAGAGTGAGCCTCTTCCATGATTCCTTTTTAGTTCGCTATTTCAGCTACGCATTCGACTCCTTGCTATTATATGATATACATGATGCGGAACTGGTTTCCACACCACCCTCAGTCCCTCACCCTCGACAATCATCTAGACACCTTGACCTTCCTTGATTTGATCCACGAAGAAGGGATGAACATAAAATGATGCCGGCAGTGTCCCTGTATCAGCTACACCTTGAAGCCCGAACTCCTAAAAGATCTCGACTCACTCAACAATGGGAGATATATCGATGCACAAATAAGCATAAAGAACCCTCCACGGTTTCCGGCAAAGCCAGGCCACTACATTGGCACTTCACGAAGATATGGTACTTTCTATCGTGCAATCATAATCCTTAATCAACTCCAACCACCAGTGCTGCCTTGAGTTAAGCTCTTTTCACGGTGAAGATATACCCTGAGGGCTCTTATGATCGGTGAATCTCGGGGAGCAGGTATAGATAATGCCTCACAGATCTTTAGGCGAAAATCCTTTGGCGCTGGTTCTGAAAATCATGGGTTGGGTAGTTTTGCTCGTGCTTCCTTTTCTTGACGGGAAGCATGGCTATCCTCTACCATCGCATCCAAACACACCCTAACCCTTGTCGACATCATTTGTACACCACATAGCGTGCCTCACGACGGTGGTGCTAACACTAGAGTTGTCGTCAATCTCAGCCTCAGCTCCTCAAAACTATCTTTGGCGGGTATCCTTCCCACTTGAATTTCGATCCTTTTCCAATAGATTGGTCAGCGAAGTTTGCTATCTTCCGAAAATCCTTAACAAATTTCTGTAATAACACCTTAATCCAAGAAGCGCGCCGACTTGAAACATTCGTGGCGACTTCCGTTCCATTACTAACCGATCTTGAAGACCACTAATACCTTAGGAAATGACATGACCCAAGAAAGCTACTTTATTAAGACCAGCGGCACTTACTAAACTTAGCATATAAGCGGCTTCTCGAAGAAATCTTTTATCTTGTCAGGAGATGCTACGCATGTTCTGAATTTTGCTGAGTACACTAGAATGTCATCGATGAATATGATCACAAAGCTTATCTAAATATGGGTAGACTACCTGTTCATCACAAATCCATGAAACGCGGTGGGGCATTAAGTCGATAGAATGGCATCACTTGAAAGGCTATTAGTGGCCAGGTATCTCGATACGAAGAAGCGATCTTAGAAACATCATTCTCCGGACCCTCAAAGCCTGATGGTAGCGACCTTGGTCCAATCACCAAGGCTATACGAGATCCATGTAATTGGTCAAAACTATGGCTCATCTATAATGAGACGGATCTTGGTTTCGTATTGTTTCACGATTATTTGTCATAGTCTGCTCTGCAAACCATAAGCTTCCATCTTTCTTCTTTCGGCGGAGCTCCCACGGTGAAGGTAATAAGATCGGATAAACCCTTACTTAATAATTCCTCGATTGTGCCTTCAATTCTTTCAACTCTCACAGGCTCCATTACGTATGGAGAATGGACTCATCAGCTCAGTCGATCAGTTCAATATGGCTTCATTGCTCACATTAGGATGGCTTACGAGCCTCCTTGTGGAAAGACATGCGAAACTCTCTTTGGTATGGGATGTCTTCGGTAGTGTCCCCTCTTGTCTCCTATCCACACAAATGCCAAATAACCATAACCAACCTTTTTAGAATCATTTTTGAGCGGTCATGGCATTAATGAGATAGGCGAATCCTAACCGATTCCCAGGAAATATCACACACAGTTTCCTCTGGACGAACCAATCTTACTTCTTCTTATATCAATCTAAGGTAGCTCTATACACGGATAACAGTCTTACGAGGCTTATGTCGAAATCTTGGATTACCTAACACTGTCGAGAGTCTATTTGGGAAGAATGCTAATTACGTATCACCAATCTTACTAGAACTATCCTTTCGAATAGCATAGTATCTCCATTGGGTACGGAAACTACCATGACCATATAATTTGGGACTCTATCGAATTTTCTAGGTGAATGATCTTGAAATAAATGAATGAAAGTGGCTCCACAGATTACACCCAAATACATACATCGTCAGCGATAAATATATTTGAAATCATACCGATAATCACGTCGGTGATGCATACGCCTCAGGTTGTGTATTGTACATCACCAGAAACACTGATCTGAGGATCCCACTGCAGTCAGCTAAATCAAGTCTTGCCTCTTGCCTTACCTACCGCGACCTCTACCAGTTGCTGTACTACCACCTCACGAACCACCCCTCTTGGCACATTGGGGCCAAAATTTGGTGCTAAATTAGATAACTACCAGTACCTACCTTAGAGGTCTCTCTGACTACTAGGCCCATTGGGCCCAGTCTCGGATAAAGTGACCTTCTTTGCATGATAGAAACATCCTATCATGTTCATCACCGCACTCTCCCGAGATGCCTCCTGACATGTAGGGCACAATGTGGAAAAGATGATCCACAGATCCTACCACTCTTGGGGCTGCAGCGGCCCAGGCAGATCTGACTAGATCTTTTGCTCTCGTCCTGGCCTCTAACTGCGGTCCGTTTCTTTCATTTCTTTCTACTAGGCGATTGATTTTTGGGCCCGACCCCAGTCTTTGGAGCACCTCTCTTCTTATTCTAGCCGCCAGAGATAGAACTAAAGCGTATTTTCTACCTTTAGTGCAACCTCAGCCCGGCTCCAAAGTTATTTTGAGATGCACAGAGCTGGATGAACTTTAATTCACGTCCCGACCATCCATGAATTGCCCACATTTACGATTTCACATATTTCACATTATCCATAGGCACCAATTTCCACAGAGAGCTACGAAAACCTCTTGCTCATGTTCTACGTCACTTTGTCGGGGATCATTTGCTCTAACCTAAAGAATTCTTATTTTTGCATCATGATAACTATCTTGAGTAAAATCTATACGTAAATGCTCTTGAAGCTATTGGATTCTAAGTGACTCTGTCAGGGTGTCTCCTCTTAATGGCCTCCCACCAATCCCTTGGCCACAGCATGAGAACCACGAGAAAAGAGGACTTTCTACTCATCCCGAACACATCCTTTATTATAAATTTCACTAACCTGTCCCAACCATAAGTCTGTTGCCTTTGGGTCGGCGGTACCATCATAAGTTTTAGCCCCTAATAGTTTTGAAACGCGTTCTATCATGCTTTACGCTCGCCACGGGGCTCTGGGTAGCGGTGGGTGCTGAAATTTGTAACAATGCAGCATAACTTTGATCCATCGTCAGAAAGGTACCTCACATTGCGACCTGAAATGACTGCTGCGGGCTGATTCATTTGAGGCATCTTTTAACGATCCAAGGGTGTGGCCGACATTTCTCTCTAATGGTGCCTCCATTGCGGAAGTCCTAGGTCGACCTCTACGACCTCGTCCAGACATAATGCTGTGAATTTCAAGGTTAAAAGATCTAGTGACACTTTACAATATTTGATGCATGCAAGGATTTAACAAAACAATATAGGTTGCAATAGAAAAATCATTATAACAACAATTCTATAGGAAATACTACGGAAAACGAGCGACAAACAGGCGAACTATCGCATAAAACCGCTCTGATACCAACTTGACAACCCCCTTCCCTTGCCGGGGAATGGCGCGCTCCACGGTAACCTCCGACGAAGCTTCGCTCGTGACAGGATTCTGATCTAAACTCTGCGGTCACTTTAAAGCGTCTTTGGAAAAGCGTGGGTTATAAAATTTTCACTTTTCTATCAAATCACACTTTTAGATTTAGCAATCTGGCGACCTCTGCGCGGTGGTCAGCTCGAGAAAATACAAAATTACGTATAAAAAATACACTCCGATATTTTCCAAAATTCAGCTCTGACCATAAAGGACCTCGGTCTCATTGAAAATCTAAGATACAGAATCAATCCAACATAATTTCATATGACTATTTTTCTCAAAATCCATGCACATATATTTTACAAAGATATTTACATATACAAAATGTCACATTTAACTTTTACTACCAGTTTACTTTACACTATCTTATTTATATATATACAACCACCGGCGTCTAGGGTAGGATCTGAAGGTCTTTCGAAACCCGACACACACTTTGAAAAATTATTTAAAAACATAAAATTGTGAATAAGCAGGCATGATGAGTACCTATAAGTTCCTAAATGTTAACTGTCTGTACATACATCAATACTTATCCCAAATATGAAAATACTTTATAGAAATGGTTATACTTCATTTATGAGAAATGATTTTCATGAAACATTTACGAAAACTATTTTCTTGCTAAAAACTATTTCGGTGGTGGCGTTAATATCACGAAAGTGTTATCACGTAAATCAAAGTATAACCACTTGGCTTCTTCCATTGCCCAAATACCTAGGCAGATGCCACGGAACCTGGGAACTTTGGCATCGGTGTTAACCTCGGAACCTTCTTAGTCTAATGGTCCGTTGAACACAGTGGGATCTCTATAAACATAATGGAACCTTGGAACCAAAATCTTAGGGTTGATGGAACCACCATGGCCAACCTCCTTCGCCATGTGCTAATATTAAATGAGCTAACTATCATATGCCCGAATGTGCGGAGGGCGACTCACTATATAAATATATATTATATCTAGCTTACAGTGCAAACAGGCAATATAGTTAGTCATAATGTCCCATAACCACGCCATACCTGATCAGGAATACATATGGCCAAGAAGCGAAATTTGTGCCATCTAGGGGTTTTGCTAGCTAAGGCAAATGCTTTTAAGTCTTTAAATCAAATTTGTGCCCGAGTATAACAAGTGGGAGGTAAAAAAAAAAAATGCTTTACTAATTACATTATATTTTCAAAGCACTTTACAAACTTGTAATTTAAACACTTCGTTTTAGCGATTTTGAAATTGCACTCACCTTTTTCTCGACTAAATTTATTTCAATTCTTGTCATAACACTTCTAGATTATCTTATTGGCTCCAATGCTTCACACAATCCCTTCGCATTACAAAAATGCCCTCGAGTTCAACGTTTAACCATAAAACATACAAAGGGCTTTCAAAGCGACTATATCGAAGCGAACCGATTCCTATGAGCACAGGAGCTAGTCACAATTGATGGGGCATTGATAATATGAGGTGAAATTGACCGAATCTGCATAAGATTTACTTCTCAAAACTATAGTTTTATGACTTTCAAAATGACCCCATGTTGATAGTGTGATGAACCTTTGCGTCCGACCTGACCAAGCGATTTGCACAATTGGTTAACTGCAAATTAAATTTTTTAAGTGTGTGGGCACCAAAAATGCTGTTGACAGGCATATGGTTAAATTCTAGACTCAAAGGACTTCATGGGACAACCAAATGTTGACCATGAAGCCATGTGAACAACCAAATAACGATCTTGGACCTTCCTTTGACATAGAAAGGGATTCGGAAGTTATTAAGCGTAAGAACAGTCTAGAAAATTACTAAAATTCTAAACTGGGTCAAAATTTTGGGCGAGAAGTTCACGACTTTTCACGACACTACCAAGAAAATTTCAAGCCTTACATAGCATTTAGGCTAAAAATAACTAAGTAGGAAAATTCCCTACCTCTTAGAGTTTGACGAAATGCTAAGCTTTTGGTAGCTACGTGTAGCTCTCGTCGCATAGACCAACTTTGCCTTTTGCTCCGAGAAAAATCTACGGTCCGATTTCCGTAAATCTGAGAGAGAAGCGAAGAGAAGAAAAAAATAAAATATAAATCTCTCTCTCCAACGCACTTTCAGCTTATGTCAGTCTCCCATAGTTTATTTATTTTGTTGACTTTATTTTTATTTTTTTAATTATTATTATTATTATTTGGATAAATGATTCCCATGTGCTTCATTCGGGTCCATTTAAATAGAAAAATTTTTATTCTTTTCGATTCTTTTATTGTAAATGGCTTGAACAGAGTCGTTTCGACTTCAATTTTTGTAAAATCTAGTCACACAGTCTTCTTGACTTGATAGAAAATGAAGTAAAATATTAGCGTCCTGAATTCAATGAAAATTTTCTAAGTCACTAATTTCGAGATGAATTTAGCAATGGTTTGTTTCATAATTGAATCACAGAAAAATTTTTAAAGGCTGCTTTTGACAAATTATGAAATTTATTATTATTATTATCCTTTTGAAATTCTCATACTTTTGTACTTTGCTAATTACTTAATTGCAAAGTGCCACAATTCTTTGAAAACTTTATAATTTCACCCTTTAAAAACAATTTTAAAAAATTTCTATTATGTGTGGCACTAAAATAATTAAGGAAGCCCATACAGTACACATATCTGTTTATAGATTAACATACAAGTACACCCTCTCGAGACTGAGGCGTTACAATATGGTAGAATAATACTGGAACTAATGAACTCGAAGATTACTCGGATAAATCACTTCACTTACTCATGGTTTGAGGATAGTTTGGTGAAATATCAGTTTAATCACTTGGGGTTTTACATCACCTGCTGATGAGGATTCTGATCCAGGCGTGTTAGTAAGGGATCTAATCAGGAAATGGAGGGGCTTTATCGGTATTGAAGGATGAGGTACCTTCACAAATTGAGGAGGAGCTTGCAATCTCACAAATGCATGAGGCTAGGAATTCTCCGATCCTAAGGAATCTCGGGTATGAAATCTTGAGAAAAGGAAAAATAATCAATCTTAGAAGAGGATTATATCTTACAGGCTGATTAGATTGTTCATGAGTATAAAGAAATGAACATGAATCTCTAATTAATTAGTGGATTGGGGAGAAATCGAACTATACCTAATGCATCTTTGACAAATTCAGCTTTCCAACTTATGGCTTGGTTAAGATTCAAAATAATGCAGAAATTGACAAATTTTCATTGATCTATGTTCTAGTGTTGTCTCACTCAATGAACTCTCAACTCTATTCTTATTAATATTATATGTACATTAGTGAATTTACTTTAGTATTATTTTATTCGTTTCCCAATCATCTTCTTATTGGGTTCAATATGTTAAGGATCTTGAGTAGTTAAGGGTAGTTGATTTATGATTCATCTCAATCATTGTGGGAAATATGCGGACATATGAAAATCCGCTTTTATTAACATGCGGGTACGTGCATTTGCGATCTGATTAAGACGATCAAAAATATTTAACAAGATCAGTTTATGAAAAAAGACAAACACATTTTTTTTTTATCACAAATCGGTCATCAACAAGTTTTTCGCGCCGTTGCAGGGGACTTTATTTAGTCTTTGGTAGAGTGTCAAAATTATGAATCTAACAAGTTTTAGCTTGATTCTTGGGGATTAGATAATATTCATGGTAAATAGTTCCATAAGTTGTACATATATGATCTTGTTTGTCAATTAGTCTATACATATATATTATCAAGTCAACTTGAGTTTTTGGCCCTAGTTAACTAGAGAATAGATAATAGTTCTTTGTTGGCAGAGTCATAACATTATTTACTTGGTTGGTCTACAGAAAAATCGAGTCAAACCTAAAAGGACTTCCTTACTAGAAAAAATCAGCGAAGTTTTTTGACTATTACGAAGATTTCTTAGGTGCGCTCCTGAAAAGAGTCTAAAATACGCAATAGAAAAATTCTGAAGTCGTTTGGCTGTTTCGAACACTTCCCAAGGTGTATGGTTTGAAAATAATCATGAGTACACCCTTAGAAAAAATTCCTTGAAGCTTTTTGGCTTACTACAAAAGAACTACTGCTTAGTGTAGACTAAAAGTCTAGTCTATCTGACTGAAAAATTATTTGAAGTCGTTTGGCTGTTTCGAACATTTTTCGAGGTGTATATTTTGAAAATAATCGTGAGTACATTGTTAGAAAAAAATTTCTGATGTTGTTTGGCTTATTTCAAAATTTTTCTTAGTTGCAAACTCTGAAAAGTGTCGAGAATACACCTTCGAAAAAATTATTTGAAGCCGTTTGGCTATTTTGAACCTTTCTTGAGTGTCTATTGAATGATTTTCAGCAACCTCAAGTTGAATGACCTAAAATTGAGCTTTTTATTTGGAGATTATAGATTGCACATTGCCAAAGAATTTCGATTTCTACCCTATTAAATATTTCTCGGCCTTGAAGCCTGAGATTGCACCCTTGTCATGACTGTAACTTTCTTGTGTTTGTTTCTAAAGGAGCTTCTTGTGTTGGTTCTATGGCTTCGAACTCAATTCCATCTTCATTGAGGTAATTGATGAGTCTTAAACTCATCTATTTTTAATCCATTTTTCTTCCTTGTTTTCAATATTTTCAGAGTTGTTTTATTGCCAAATTATGGAGTATTTACAAACTTTGTGTTTTGCGGGTATTAATTCAAAAATGAGAGATTTCCAGTAAGAAAGAAGAGAAAAACAGCAATTACAACAGTCTATCACGGCTGAAATTTGTGTGTTGTGACAAACTTCAAAGCCCAGTGCAGAAAGAAACCATGTCGCGACAACATTTCTGTTGTGACAATTGAAATTTAGATTAAGTGACAGAATGCGGGAAAAACTATACCAGTGCTTGTGAACAAGATGGTTTACGTATTGCGACATAATTACGAGCTGAAGGAAAAATATACGTCGCGACCAGAACCGCTTTCTCTCAACGACGACCTGCTGACATGGAAAGGTTTGTTAAGACATAAAGATGTTGAAGTTTGAGTCGCGACAGAAAACTGGAATCCGCGACAAGGGTTCTTAATGGATGAGCCCGACACCACAGTTTGCAACAAGGAAAGTCAATGTTGCGACATACTTCAAGCAAAGGTGTTTTGGATTAATGGCGGATAAGAAGTCGTCGAGGTCTGACACGGAATAGTAGAACATAGTGAAAGCGGGTGCGGCCACAACTTCTGAAATCTCTTGTCAAAAGTTTCCAACATAAACATAAAGAAGTCATGTCGAACATAACAAAGTGGGTCGCGACGGCCTGAGGGTCGTGAACCTGGAAAGTCTGTCGCGGCGGAAAATGGTCGCGACCACGAAGGCATGGTAAAGAAGCGAGATAAGTTATGTCCAGCCGAAGCAAGCTAAGTCTTGATGAACTTCTATCGTTAAATTTTTAGTTATGTCGAGATAACAATACTACGAAGACATATTGCAACAAAACCCGAGAGGCAAAAATCACATTACATGAAAAGAAAAGGTAGGTCACATCACAAGAGTGAAGAAATGACTCGGCATCGCTATTGCAACATAAAAACTTTTGGTTGCGACACGACGCGGAAGTACATGCCCCGGAAGCGTGTTGCAACATGGGTATCGATGTTGCAACATACATGTTTAAGGAATGAACAGAATATTGTTGCGACAAAGGAAAACTCTTCTTAAGTGACCAGAGTTATCATGCGAAGGAAAGAAGAATGTCTGACAAAACATGTTTATCTGACTACGGCGAAGAATGAGCCTGAGAATCTTCTAGGTCGCGACTCAGCCTTTATGATGCAACGAGAAACTTGCAAGCAAAATTAAAAACTTTGTGTGACACAACTTTTAGGTTGCGGCCCGAAGACAACTTTGGGCCTAAATTTAGGGATTACGTAAAAAAACATTGAAGTTAAGACTAGCCTAGGAGCTCTATAATAGAAATGGCTGAAAAGTGGTAGTCGGTCGCGGCAACGAACGAGGAGAGTACTTGGGGCGAGGACTCTTTTGTATTATATTTTTATTTTTATTTTTCTTTTTCTTATTTTTCATTTCTTCGTAGATTATTGTTAACGTGATATTTTGATTCGTTACTGGATATGAAACAGTAATTTGTTCAGAAGTTTTAAAGGTGAACTTTAATGTTGAAATTCATTTACGATTACTGTTTGAATGCAATGAACTCCAGACAAGCATTGGAAATCATTTCTTCAGTTGATTGCACTACAGGTGGAATTTTCACGTCGGTATTCAATGTATCTTTGTAATCAGTTTTCGAGAGAACACAACTTCCTGTGAAGAATCTGATGTTAGTTTTGGTCTTTTTTTCAAAATAATAGAGAAGAAAAATTTCTGAGTTGAATTTTGAGTTTATTTGAATGATGTGTGCAGTATTAATTGTTCCCAATTTTAGTAGCTTATACCCATGAAGGGCTATTGTTGCTTCGATTTCCGGAGGCCCTGCGGTGACATAGGGAATGGAGATTCTGAAACTTAGACCGATTACTTGGGGTATGTTAGACTAATTTTGATGAACTAATGAGCTCCCAAGGTTGCGAGATAAATCACTCAATTTGCTCATGGTTTGAGAATTGGTTGAGTGATATATCAATTTAATCAATTAGAGATCTCACTGATGCGGAAGAATGATCTTGATCATTAGAATGAAATCCTAATCAAGAGGAAGAGAACTCTTTCAGATCTTAAGGATCGAGACATCATTCTTGTTGTAGAGATATTCTTGATTCTTGTTGTCTTGAGGAAGCAAGAAATACGCTAATCATAAAAATGGGTATGAAGTAATGGAAAGAAAAATACCCCGATCTTCTGAGGGAGAAATTCTATGTCTGAGTAATTATTTAGAATCATGTTTAAGGAATGAAAATGAACCTACACTTTCGGTGAAAGTATGGTTAGAGGAGAATCAAAAACTATACTATATTGCTTCTTGACAAATTCGATTCTAACTGGAAAAATATAATGAGATTGAATGCTTAAGGAATTGACAATTTCACGATGAGTGAAATCCTAGTGTTTCTTTCAGTAGCCAATGATGGTTCATTCCGATTAACCATTTAGAGAATTTAACTTTTTCTTTTTATAAACTAAATGCAGGGGATTCTAGATTTTAAAATTCTTATTAGGTTACTAAATTTTCATCTAAACTTCAGACGTTCAAATAGTATAGAACTTGAAGTGCTGGTTAAGGGTAGTTCAGTTTAAATTCCTTTCTAATCTTTATTAGAACAACATCGACTTAATGATCACTTTATTACTTATGCGACCTATGCACTTGAAATTTTTTAAGACAAAGTAACTTTCAGTGAGTTTAGCGTGACAAAATTATTCTTCTTGAAGCATTACAATGCATCTTTTGAAGTGCATATTAGGATTTTTGTTTGCCTTACACGGGATTACTTTTTAGTCTTCTAGTAATGGTACCAATAATTTGAATATGCACAACATCATTTGGTCGCCAACAAGTTTTAAATGAATTCTGAAGGATAGAAAGAGTTTAAAAACCAATACTCTGATAAATGAGAGAAATGCTAATTTGGACATTTTTCTTTGTTTTACAAAAATTTCAAAAAATAAACAAAAATAGTTTTAACAGCAGTGACTAAATAAGCTACTGATCTTTTTGGAAGCTTAATGAATATAAAATTTTTGTTATCAATGACTTTGTTGATCTGGGTGTGTTTTCATTTTCAGAAAATATTAAATGCATAGAAAATCATAACACATTGCTACCTCTAGATACGAGGTACAAGAACCACGAAAAATCTAAGAAAAGCTACCAACCTGCCCAGAAGATAGAAGTATGGCTAATCAAATGAAAAGAATTGCAAACTATTCGAAGAATAAAACTTGAAGAGACCATAGGCCTAACACAATGAAGGAATTTTGGAGGCTTATCATTGAGGAAGAGTATTTTGCTATGAGACAACCCCCTATTGAAGCAAACAACTTTGAGCTGAAGCCATCTTTGATTACAATGGTTCAGAAACACCAGTTCAGCCACCGCGCCCGAAGATCGAATGAGCATTTGAGGAGATTTATGAGGATGGTAGCCGTGAAGTGAATGGGTAATACGGTATAATCAAGCTTCCAACTCTTCCCATTCTCGATAAGGAGATGTATCACATGTAGTTTGACTCACGCCAGTGGGATCGGTGAATAGTGGGAATAAGCCCGATGGAGGCATTCACGGCGATTTTCACATCCCGGCTCTCCTTTGGCGAGAAGGAGAAATCATTGTGTTTAAACCTGAGGGAGGATGTAGAGATCTCACAACATGGGAGGAATTTAAGAGGCTGGCGAGAAGGGTGCCCTAGCCATGGGATAGATCGACAACCTGGATGGACATTTTCTACCATGCCATGAATTATACCTCTAATGGTATAATTGATGCATCTTGCTGTGGAGGTCTTAAAAGAATAAGTGTAGAGGAGGCAAGGCAAGTTATTGAAGACCTTGCCAAATGCAACTATAAGACTCCATCTGAATCTTTAGGGAGTAGTAGCGAAGAATGAAATGGTTTTAATTGGGTGGATGGGAACTCTCGACCACATAGAAGTTGAGGAAACAAGTACATGAATATATTGGAGAGTTTACCACTTCAAGCCTAACCTAACACTGCCTACACACTCTGATCAACAGCAGAAACCATGAAAGCTTTTCCTATAGGGTGGGGGAGCACAACGAGGGTCCTAGACATGGACCAATTTACCATCGGGCTTGCACTGAGCTAAGTTTCGTAATGACAAAAATAGGAACTGACAGTATCAAGGCGAAAAGAACTCAAACCTTTGAAAGTCAGTGTTGCAGATTCATGATGAACAAAGGATCTGAATGTGCATGAGAAAAATTTACGAAACTTGAGAATTTCCAAAGCGCTAACACAAGCGTGTTTCAAACAAATATCGATGCTACATTGAGAAAGCTTGGAGACCTCAAAGTAAGTGAGTTAGCTCTAACCTTGCAAAACTAAACCAGAAATACATTTCCGGCTTAATGCAGAGACCGATCTAAAGATCTCATACCAAGCTATGATGAGAGGCGGGTGAAGAAATGCAAAGTAAGAAAATAGTAGGATAAAAGCATGCATGGAGGCGAGATTAATGAAGAAAGAAGAAGCTCTACACTAGAGGAGCAAGAAAAAACAAAAGAATCTTGAAGAAGACAAAATCTGACAAATGTCTAGCTAGGGACACTAAATTGAGTAGCTTCTTGGGAGGCAACCCAAGCAAGATTTTATCAAAAGTTTTAATAGTTTGAGTAGTTAAATTGAATTTTGTGTTTGAGGTTGTAGTTTATATATGTTAGTAGTTTTATTTTTAGTTTTGTTCATTTTCAGGACAATGAAGCAAAATTCAAGAAGAATTAGATCAAACCAATGAGAGTATCTCAAATTAAAATATCTTGATAATTAACACAATGGGAGTATTTCTCATTCCTAAACTTATTTTTGGATGATAATGCATATATTAAGTTTGAGAGGCTTTAACCTGATGCTTGAATGCTATGTTGATGTGTTACGAGATAGTTATTGAAGATTGAATTGATGATTTTACATTTACTAGATATGACTTCACAATGCTTAGGTGAAAATTTTAGGCGAAGTTGTGAAAGTTATTAAGCTGAATAGGAAGCTGGGTTTTTAAAGTAGAAGGATGGAAACAATAACTCAATGCAGTAAATACAAAGAAATCATTGTGCGACATTGTTTATAAGTAAGGAAAAAGGGTTTGTCATGTAGAAATTTAATGGTCCAAGGCAATTCTGAAAGAGTGAGTCCGCGACATTAAAGTTCGGTTGCGACAAAACTCACTGATATATGGTGTCGTGACATTGTTTTTCCTGTTGTGACAAGAATTTTTGAAACTAAAGTAAATGGCAATAGAAATAGTGTTGCGACCACCTTCAAACGGTGTTGCGACTCACTTTTGTTGCGGCTCCAATCCCATGTCGGCGAGTGTCGGTCACGACCCAGATTGTAACTTGTTGGCAATTGTTGAGTCCAATTACATGTGTCAGGAAAGAATTTTCAATGTGGACTTCTATTCATTGTTAACAAACCTAAGAGTATCGCGACGCGAGGTTTCATAAATAATAAAGACTGAAAGCGAAAATATTAATGTGAGGTCCGCAAATAATTCGCGGTTAAAATTAAAAGGCGTTGTTGTGACACAATCATTTATTATGCGACCCGCGAGTAGAAAGAGACATTCATTGTGACCTGCAGCCAAAGAAGATCTCCAAATGAAAAACAAATCTACCCATTTGTTCATATCACTCCACCCTCACAAAATTTTCCACTTTCTCTGTCTCATCTAAAAATACAGACTTCAGAGACCTTAAACCCTAAATCCTGATCGCTTCGATGGCAGAACCTCAGAGCTTATGTCACATCCCACTTTCATAGAGGTGTGATGGCGGCTAAGGAATGGGTAGGCTTGAGCACCAAAACCCGTGTAAACCTAAGTCCATAAATTTATCTTAGAAAATTCGACCAGAGACCTAATCGTTTCCATAACTAATTACAAAATCTTGTTAATTCACAATATCCAATCTAAAAATCTACTAATAATTAACTCAAAATGTCATATCATGATATTATCTCCAAAATAACTCATAACAAATAGACCTCATTAGTCAATCACTAACAAAAATGACCCTCAACGGTCTCATCAAAATATCAATAGGGTTTCATCAAAGAAAAATTTATCTGACTCAACTATTGAGAAATTGTCTCTAGTCCAAGCGAATGGTAACGATACTTGAGAGTTAATTCACCATGGAGCCTTCTAGAAACTTAGACTCTCATTCACCAAATAAACAAAATAATAAACCATTACATGTTTCAAATAGAATCCAAGTATTTGAGAATGCATGGATTTACCTTTCTCTATCTACGAAAATGAAATCAGCAGGTGAGATAACTTCTGTGGTAAGCCTGTCACCATATGTGAGGCTAGGTACTCAAGGCCTAAACTCACAAGGATGGATTTATGTAATCAATCAATCACCGTACATAGGTTGTAAAGCAAATAGTGGCAATATAGGCAACAATATCAAATAGGTTTTGGGGTTTGGAAACACGAAATATAGTTTACCATTCGAGTCAGTACGTTTCCTTTTACCTTTATCTTGGAATCAGTACATTTCCAACCAAAGATCAAAGTGAAACGGGCCGGGTTTCTCGGCAGTGTTTACCTCTCTGGGAAGGCGGCTTTGCCGCACGGAGGGTACCATGTGCACATAGCGATGACCTCCCCATAAGTTGGGTTTTGCGTGATTCATACCATCGATGACATTAACGATTACAAGTTATAACTAAGGTACTCGGCATGCAGCAAGAGATAACACCAAATACAATAGAGTTGGTACGGCCGTTAACCGACATGAATATTCATCGAGGACCACGTGACTTGAGGCGCTGCTGTAAAATTCAATTCAGTAATGCTCAAGAATAAGTGCGATAAGCTAAGTCAATTACTACGATCAAGGTCAAATAGTGAAAACAAGCTATACATTTCTGAAGGTGCCAGTATGATGATATCATAATTTACTCACCTCCCTATTAGTCGGGCTCGGCTAGGCTATTCACTTACTGAAATTGAGCCTTCCCAACCGTTGCTTGAGGAAGTCTCCCACACTTAGAAAGTCTGGGTTGATTCAAGGGAACAGGTACATAACAAAATTTTCCTCTTGACGAGTTCGGTAGCCAGAATGAGAACCTAGGGTTCTTCAATTTTTTCTTTGTTTTCTGCTCCGATTTTCTGAGGCCTAGCTATTTTTAAAAATTAATTCAATATTGCATAAGTCTCTGCGGTTTTTCTTGAATTTTTTAAGGCCACAGGAATTTTAAAAATGTCTGCTGACCCATGGTCCAGCAAAATCTCTTGACTTCCCCCTACCCGGTTCCTTTGTTCACGTATTTTATTATTTTTTTTATTCATGTATTTTAATTAATTTTATTTTTATAACATATATTTGGACCTTAATTTGATTCATAAAAATTCCCATAATTTATTTCATTCATTGGATATTTGTAAAAATTCTATTCGATCAAGCGCTAATTTGACCTTCTTGGGTATATTTTCTAAAAATTCCATTAATGAGAAAAATTCTACATTATTATAAATTCATGATGGACCTTAAAACACTAAAAATTAAATTCCATGAAAACAAATAATTTAAAAAAAAATGTTTGGGGTGTTACATTTCTCCCCCTTATAAAAAATTCGTCCTCGAATTTGACTAAAAAGTGTGTGCCTTATCCGCCTGGAGAGTTGAGGATATTTGTCCTTCATCAGTGCTCACTCTCCCGGGTGCACTCATACTACGCCGTGATTAACCCCTTTGAACCTTTACCATAGCTATTTCTTGCTTTCTGAAGCTTCTGGTTTTTGTATCCTTTATGACTCTTGGTACTTTCTTCATATAATGATCTCTTATCAACACCAATCTCTGAGTCCCGAGAATGTGAGACGGATGAGGAACGTGCCAGTAACATTGAGATGTGAAACAACGGATCACACATGGCCAGAAAATTGGGGGCAAAGCTAATCAGCAGATATTGCCAACCCTATCCAATATCTCGAATATTACCATATATCTCGGTGGCCGACTTCCCTTTCTTCCAGAATCTCATCCTCCCCTTCATATGAGATATTTTAAAGGCAGTGATCACCCACCAAGCTGTTACATCCGAACCTCCTCGGATCATCATAACTCTTTTGTCGGCGAAGGCGTTATCCATTCTCTCTGAATAATAGAGTACTTTCTCGAAGTTTCTCGATCAACTCAGACCTTCAATTCTCTATCACCTACCTCCATCTAACAAGAGGTGTTTCATTTCCATCCATAGAGTGCCTCATATGGGCGCCATTCAATCGTAGAATGGTATTTGTTATTACTATGGAAACTCTACGAAACCAAATATTTTCCTGACTACCTCAAAGAAATCCATAACACACATGGGGCATATCCTCAGATTACAGTGTCAAAATTACGACGCCCATCGTACAGAGGATGGAAGGCGTGCGAAATCCGGAGTTTAGTATGAAAGGCTTCTGAGTTTACGCGAACCTTCTAGGTGAGCTGTGGACCTCTTTCGGATACTATGAGACCTTTGTCCTCAGTGTTACTACTATCTTAAATCGGTCACATACATTGCATCTTGTGCTGCATTATAAGTGGTCTTAACAACTAAGAAGTGAGCTGATTTCATCAATCAGTCAACTATAACCCAGATCGAATCATGCCCCTTCTGAGTCTTTGGTAACACAACCACGAAGTCCATAGTAATTCTCATTTCCATTCAGGTAATGGCAACTCTGAAGACTGTGGGTCTCTGGTGTTTCAATTGACACAATTTGCATGTCAAACCACTGATGCACACATACTGGCGCACATCCTTTTTATCTCATTCCACCAATACATGCACTTAACATCTGGTACATCATGGTATTCACAGATGAACCACTATAGGTGCGTATAGACTCTGTAGAATCCTTTGTCTTAACCCATCTACATCAGGCACACCCAGTCTATTTCCTCATCTCGACATGCCATCCTAATTTTCAAATATCCAGGATGCACACGTCACATTATCTTTGTCTCCCTCGATTTAATAAAGGAAGGATCATATCTTGGTTGGCCTTGATCTCATCGATCAATAAGGGCCTCACACGGAGGCTTGTCTGACTAATCCCACCGGGACTGCGTAACTTCAAGCATGCTCGTGCAAAAGCGGATCCTCGGCTCCGCCGCTGCTCTCCTCTTATGTACTTAATATGTGCTAGACTATACATGGACTTCCTACTTGAAGCATCGAAGCCACCACATTGGCTTTTCTCAGGTTGATGTAATCCATTCAAATCATAGTCTTTCGGTAACTCACCTGCCATCACCACTCTTGCACAGAGATTCAAATCCTCTTCTTGGACTGTATTGAAGGCTTTTATTGATCCGTGTAAATCTCACACTTCTCCTCTTATAAGTAATTGCCTCATATCTTACCGATTACAAAAATCCTTTGCAGCCATCTCGGTCATGTGTGGGATAATTCGACATCATGTCTCCTCAGTAATAGGATGCATATGCACATTATCATTCATATAAACATAATCTGCTAGTTATATCACAATATCTTATCACCTCTCCGATGGGTAAATATACACCGTGATGTCAGATCTAAGTTCACGGAAAACTTTGCTCACAGGTGCCATCCCACTCAAATTTTACTTGCTTCTACGATCGGTAGTGTCAATGGAAGACGGATATTCTGAAAAATCCTTTTCCTGATCCTGTAATATCCACTCCCTTACCCGAGAAAAACTCGTGTCTGGTCACGCTGGTGGGTCTAGGCCGGTTAGACCTTACCTTCTTCGGATCCCCCCGAACACCACCTGCGCTGTGCACATGCCCGAAACTCACAGCTGATGGCACGAAACTCATTTAGGCGGTTGCATCGAGTTGATGTGTTCTAAGATGCAACGGTACAATCTGAGGTGTTCCCTGTTCCACATGACTTTTTCGGGATATCTGGGGATATGCATCTATAAACACCACCATAAATTTATCGATTGGGTTTGAAAAACTGGGTTCATCAAATCATGCTTGGTACGGTGTGTTAGTCAACCCAAGCGGTAATACGGGAACTCATAATGACCATGCAGGAGTCTGGTCACGGTCTGGGTATATCTTCCCTCATATCTTCAAGCCGATGAAACGACGAAGGGCCAAATCTTTGAAAATAAACATTTACAGCCAGCGGTCAAGCAATCATCTATTACGCGGGAAGTGGATAGCTAGTGCGGTTGTTACCTTATTCAGCAAATCAATGCACATCCTCATGATCCCATCCTTTTCTTACAAATGCTGCGATTACCCCGTTGAAGCGCTTGGTCTAATAAAGCCCTTATCCGACGAATTGCCACACCATTGCTCTTTCAACTCTTTCAATTGGTGGGTGCCATACGGGGTATGGTCTGCCGATAGATAGGATTTGTTACCAGGGCTAACAAATTATTAAGCTTCAATTTCCCAATACGGTGCTAATCCACGGTAAATCATCGGGAAAAGGCCCATCGAGCAATCTACTCTGTAGGTATATCTCCCAAATCGGTAGAGGGAATTCTAGCATCTCACATAAGGCTAAAATACAGCAACCATACAACGAAGTAACCTCACAGCTCTTTATCGTGAAATCGAGTACTAGGGCTTCATTATGATCTCCGGAAAACAAACTCGGGTACTCCCAATGGTTTTGAGCGTTATCTTCTTTCTATAACAATCCATAGTTGCATAGTTAGTGACGCCACAGCCCACCTTATACCTGAGATAACATCAAACTCGGTATGATGATTCAATCGAATCGGCATATAATCGCTATCCTGTCGTTATCTCCACGTGATGCGTACATATAGTTCACCTGTTATTTCTCGAAATTGGTGTGCTAACAGCTAGGGATTTCCATTATCATTTTACCCTTGTTCAATTTCAGCATGAATGGAATCTGAATGAGTGAGTGGCTCTTGGATCAAATAACACTTTGGCTTGTTAGTTTTGCGTGTATTATACCTATGAATAGAACAAAGCATTTAAGAATTTTTACCAACCATATTAAGTACCTATCTGTGTTGAATGATCTGGGCTCTGTTGGATTAGCTGAAAGCTTGCATCATTGAAGTGATGGAGGTAAAGTACTTTGTCATTTGTCGGGGCTTGTCGTGTTATCATCCATCACCAACCTCTGGGGGATCTCGTATCTTTATGGAACGAATAGTAGAGTGTTTCCTCACTTCTTCATAAAGGAGTGATTCACGGATCTTCTTTGGCTTTTATCTTCTGATTGATATTCGAAACTATGGGAATCTGGGCATCCTTTGTTTCACCACCTTTACAGTTCATGACCTTGTATTCTGCAGTCATTAGTTCTGTTGAGTGTTTCTTCTCTGTGTTCCTCTCTCATTTTGTTGGATTGTTCTGTGACTCTATAATCTTCTGTTATGATGCTCCTGTTCTTACCTCTGTTTCCTGTCTTCTGATACCTCTGGCGCTGGCTGCTGGATGTTCTCTACCAATGATTTATTCCCATCGAATGTGTCGATGTTGGGAAATCCCGGGATAATGGTGCGTTGAAAGATATCGTCTCAGACAGCGTTAGATCTAATCAGCTGTTGCCAAATAGATCTGGTTGGAGCATAACACTGGGCAGATGAACTCTTTGACTTAGTTATCATGCGTTAAGTTGTTCAAACCTATAATGGGTATTTTCTTACATCTCTTTCTCTGTTGAAGGTTCATGAAACTCATTATAACGATATCTTCTCAGTATCTCTACGATGGAGTTAAATCCATATTGTACTGTTAAACATCTCTTCTACAAATAATATACAGTTAATCCCATATGATGCGTAGTATGAAGTATATATCTTGTTATGATCAGTGTAATAGAATGATGATATAAACATGAGACTGCATTAACAAAGGAGATAGGATGTCTCTTCATCTGCACGATGTTGTAGGTCTTGACATCAAGAACTCAGCTGAGAGGTTTGTACTTCATCTGAACGCTGGCACGAAAAGCTGCACTCCTTTAGGCACCGCCCCTAGGGGTTCACTGTAGTGGAAGCTGTGGAAATGAGCGAGTGGGACGAGATGGACCCCATGACTCACACAGTCTTCCCACAGAGGCTACATTCACTGCCGCCCTTAACTCACCGGCTATTTGCCTCAAAAATCAGAAATTATCCACTTATCAAATGGAGGCGGTGGTGGAACATTCTCAGCCTCCTCTTGTATTCTACGCGCCTCGATCTAGGGGTGAATTTATCTCCATCTCGGTCTGAATCTCGATGCCACCGGACTCCACATCGGCATCCCAGCTTATCTATCAGGATCATAGATCTCCTGCCCTTGGCGTGTGGTCCAAATCTCGAGTGCAGCGCATTTGTCTTCTTGAAACTGGCTTTTAAGGCAACAGAAAACAAATGATATAGATTCACAATACATATCAAGAATTTACCAAACTTTTCATCTATAGATCTGTGAAATTAACTATACTATGATGACATCTAAAAATGATTGGAATCTTATGCTCCATGGTGTCATTTATCATTTACCAAATAACATCCCAATTCTTTAAAACGGCTCGATACCAACATCCCTTTCTCACTGTTTTATGTAATGGTACTTTAGGAATGGGTGGAAGCCAAGGCCACCACAAGGCAGTAACAAGCTTTAAGTCCACATAATTTATACAGAAAATTCGTGAGACCTATTCTTTTCACATAACTAATGACAAATCACATTTATTATAATATCAATCCTAAAATCTACTAATAATTAACTCAAAATCTCATATCATGATATTATCTCAAATAACATAACAAATAGACCTCAGTGGTGTCCACTAACAAAAAACGACCTCAACGATTATCTTCAAAATATCAATAAGGTTTAATCTCAAACAATTTATCGACTTCGACTATTGGTATCGAGTCAGCAAATAATTAACCGATAACCAGGATTAATTCACCATGGAGCCTTCTAGAAACTTAGACTCTCATTCACCAAATAAATGAAATAATAAGCCATTACACATGTTTCAAATAGAATCCAAGTGGTCAATGCACGGATTCTCACTCTCTGTCTACCACGAAAATGAGGAAATCAACGGGGTGAATAGCTTCTGTATGATAAAAATATATCACCATACTTGGCGCGAGACTGCGTTACTCAAGGCGACTCCACGAAAGGATGGTTATGCAAATCAATCAATCACCGTACATAGGTTACTTGCAGCCAAATCAGGTAAGCGTACTGAACAACAATATCAAATGAGTTTTAGAGGTTTGAAAACCTGAAATATGATTTACCATTCGGGGAATAAGTACATTCCTTTTTACCTTTATATCTTTGGAATCATACATTCCAGCAAAAGATAGTAGAAACGAGTAGGGTTCTACGCTTAGTGTTTACCACCCTCTACAGGAAAGTACTTGGCTTGCCCGCACAGAGGGTACCATGTGCATAAGCGATAACCTCCCCATCAGTTGGGTTTTACGTGATTCATACCGTCAATGACATTAATGATTACAAGTTATAGCTTACCGTACTCAGCATGCAACAAGAGATAACACCAAATACAATAAGGGATTAGTGGCGTGCCGATGGAATATTCATCAGGACCGCATTGACTTGAGGCATATGACCGAAATTCAATTCAATGAATCTCAAAGAATAAGGGTCTTACTCATAGTCAATTACTACGATCGAGTGACAATGAAAACATCGCTATACATTTCACCAAAGGTGCAAGTATGATGATATAAATCACCACCTCCCTATTAGTCCAGTGCTCACGAAGCATTCATTCCTGAACGTGTGAGCCTTCCCCAACTCGTTTGCTTCAGAAGTCTCCCACCATGAAAAATCACAGGTTGATTCAAAGGAATTGGCTTCCAACAAACTTTCTTCCTTCCCGCAGTTCGGCTACAATGGAGAACCTAGGGTTCTTCAATTTTTTTTCTTTTTTTTATGCTCGATTTTCTGAGGCCTAATATTTTTAAAAATTAATTCAATATTGCACTTAAGTCTCTGCGGTTTTTCTTGAATTTTTTTAAGGCCCTGGGAATTTTTAAAAATGTCTCTTTGGCCCTTGGTCAACAAAATCTGTTGACTTTTCCCTACCCGGTTCACTGTTCACGTATTTTTATTATTTTTTTTATTCATGTATTTTCATTAATTTTATTTTTATAACATATATTTGGACCTTAATTTTCTTCATAAAATTCCTATACCCTATTTCATTCATTGGGTATTTTTTAAAAAATTCCATTTCGTCAACTGCCGTAATTTGACTTTACTCGGGTATATTTTCCTAAAATTTATTTAATTGAGAAAAATTTCCTAAAAATTATTATAAATTCATGATGGACCTTAAAACACCTAAAACTTAAATTCCAGAAAAAAAAAATCATTTAAAAATGTTTAAAGAGGCTAGTCCTAAACCTCAACGAGATGACTAAGAATACACAACAGGAAGAGTGAGGTTCATCTAGAACCTCAGACTGAGACAACTCAAGTAGCAGAACCGGAGGTGCAGAAAGAGGCACAAAACCCCCGCCGAAGACAAAGAAAAGAGCTCAAACAAGAACTGAAAGTAAGCCGAAGACAACGGGTTTATTTGTGGCGAAGCTTCTTTTTTACTCTTCCTGAAGAGAATCCAGCGATAAAGGTTTTATCGTGAGAAAGGGTTCGGTGATTTCATCTCACCGTCTGTATAGATCATCGAAAGAGGGTCGAACTCATTCTCGCAAGCACAAGTCACTCGGGTTATGTCAGAATGGTCGTGGAGTTCTACTCAATATGATGTATACGTAGCGAAGATGCAATGTATGTTAGAGGAGTATGGGTCCCCATGGGACATGAAAGGATTAATGAGCTTCTGCAAATTAAGGATCCCAAAAATGGGTCTAAATACAAGAAGTTGATCAGAGAACCTAACCATGAGAAAATAGTGGATTTCCTAACTGGTGGGAAGGGGAAATGGAACTCAACGAAGAAAATCCTCAAGAATCCATCCCTAGGGGTTCCCTAATGTAAGCAGCTTGCCTGGGTTTTATTTTATAGCTTCTGTTATAATCCCTACAAAGCATCTTTGCACAATAAGGGAGAATGAAGCCATCATCTTATATGCCTTATTGAAGGGTTATAAGTTTGATGTTGGGAAAAACAATAGAAACATCCATCAACACCTTCCACAAGGTCACAAAGGGACTAATCCCCATCCAAGAATCCATCACTGCACTCAGACTCGCCGCAGTAAAAGGGGTATGGGAAGAAGAGGAAACCTACCCTAGGATCTCTCCTTTGACATTGACAGGGGTCATCAAGGGCCCAGAGAGCAGAAAAAAAAAGAGATGGAGAGTGTAGAAGTTCTAGAGGAGCCTCAAGAAGAAGAAGAAGAACAAGTGGGGATGGAGCAAATTCCAGAGGAGGCCCACCAGCCAGTGGAGAAAGAAATTCAGAGCAGAATAAGTCCAGTATTTCAATCTCCTCCTCATATAAGGGAAAACTTTTCTGAACCAATAGAGTGCTCCAAGGGCAACTCAAGAAATAAAGAAATCATGGATGTTGGCCTTCCTTCTCTATGAAAAGAAACGGAGGAGAGAGAGAAGAAGTGGGAATAACAATGCAGAATAAGAGAAGAATTTCGAGACAAATCGTAAGAAGAGAACAAAGATGGGAACAACTTCCTCGCGCAGGGTTATGAATAAAGGAAGAAACGGAAAGGAGAGAAATAGTGCTATGCAAAAGATCGATTCGAAAATACAAACCCTTCTCTACAATGAGCAGCTAAAAAGGGATGAAGAGGTGTTGACCTTTTTAGACAAAGAGAAGAAAAGTTGGAAGGAAGTGTGTTGCATAAGGCAAAAAGGTTCAAGTATCTCTACAAGGAATAGTTCAAGGAATTTGGGAAGCTTGTGGAGAAGAGGGACAAGGAACTAGAGATGGACAAATAACTATTGCATGTAAGTTGTGGAATGAAAGTCTAGATCAGGTGATTTCAAATTTAGTGAACATACACACTATGCTTATTGAAGTTGAAGGAACCATGAACAACATAGGTCAGAGGCAAGATGAATTGATCACTCAAGTAGAATTTACCAATGATCATTGCCTCTTCAACAGGGAAGAACCTCAAGAGAAAGAGAAACCAAACATCTCAATACCTAGGTTTCCTCCATCTTTAGCTAGCTTCAACCTTGAACCTCCTAACCTAAAAATTCCCAAATCCTACAAAAGAAGGAGATGAACCCCTGTAGCCTATTTCTCTCCAAACCAAAAATTGTAATCGTCCCTCTTAATAAAAGTTCAACAGAAATTTCTGAAAGATTCTATGTCAAATTCTTTTTATCTGCTGTTAATTGATTATTAGAAAATATTTTTGTTTTGAATAAATGAATGAATGAATGAATCTGATGTGAAAATTGAGTTGGTAAGTTTGGGTTGAATTGAATAGATTACAATTGTTGGTGTGTTGTATTGTTTTGAGCTAAAGGCATGATCAACTGAACTCTTTTACTTGATTAGAACAACACAAAACGAACTAAACAAACCTTGAATTGAAATCTGTGGTAGCCTCAATGATTTGGAAAATAAGCTGCATGTGTAAACTAGAATGAAGTTTAAGGTTCAGATGAAGAAAAATACACTGGACAAAGACAAATAAGACCTTTGAAACTATTGTATAAAACAATATGTTAGTGAAAGTCTTGAAAACAATGCACATGGTCAAAATGTTCCTTAACAAATCAGAAGGATTAGTGGACATCTTCCGGGTATAGTCACGCCAAACAGCTTCAAGGTCCTAGAACTTGTTAGATTATTAGTCATATAAATCCTAGGCAATACCACTCATCAGAATGATATAGCCATCCTTGGAAGTTTGAGCCTTTCAAGCCTACTCCGCACATGGCTACAATCATATACTCTAGTTCCAAATTTGAGCCAATTGTCTAGCTCTTCCATTTAAACAAAGAAAAAGAAAGCCACAAACCTTCCTTTATTCTAATCCTACAGTAAAGAACCCTTATTTGCCCAGGTTTCAGGACAAGAACTTCAAAATACAAGAAAGGACAAGTTTGGGGGAATGTTATTTTGATTTAAAAGGAAACAAGAATGAAGGATGGAAAAAGAAAAGAACAAATGAAGAAATGGAAAAGGATGCGTAGATGAAGTCAAAATCAGACATTGTCAATGGGATTGTTTTGTCTCGCGGCCTCCTCTGGAACAATTAAGTTCTAGGGTGTTTCAACACTCAGCACCCTAATGCCAATCGGTATAGGAGTTTCAAACCCAAAGTTCTCTAAGAGTGGTAGAAAGCCTACTTAAGACAAGACATTACACTAATCCTAAAAAATAGCTGGGATGCAAAAGAAGCAAAAGGAGACTTCTCTCTAAAAGGTGCCAAGTTGAGAATAGGCAGCATGATGCATCAAGGACAAGTTTTCAGGAATATATTTTAAGACATTAGTAGAAAGGAAAAGGATGAAGGATTGAGGCAAAGATACACAATCAAGAAAGGAATCCAGGGTAAATTCTTAAATTTCAAATTTTCCACTTATCTACATAATCACTCCAAGCCAAACTCTCATGCCTAAATGACTCTAATTGATCTTAAAGGTGGTACTTGCCTACATTAGTGGAGACTAATATGAAAAACAAGCATATGGGACCTTGAAGAGTTAAAAGAAATTGCAGTCACTATGTAGAGTACCAGAAGATTAGCTAATCCTGTCAAGGAGGAAAGGAAAGAAAACCAACACACACACAATGATCGTGATTAATTGATTAAATTGTTTACATTTCAGAATTCATTAGTTTGTTTGTGACAATAATTGAAAAATTGTCTTAAGTCCGAATCTAAATACTAAATTTGAAATTAAGCCGCAAATTCAACTAGTTTCACTCAAGTTGCGATTTTCAAGCAAAAGCATAAAATGTCCTTAAAAATAAAGCTAAATTGCTCGAGGAAAAAAATGAAATCTTCTTTTCTTTGCTTGAGGACAAGCAAAACTTTAAGTTTGGGGAATTTGATGAGTCTTAAACTCATCTATTTTTAATCCATTTTTATGGCTTGTTTTCAATATTTTCAAAGCTATTTTAATGCCAAATTATGGAGTATTTACAAACTTTGTGTTTTGCAGGTATTAATTCAAAAAGGAGAGATTTCCAGCAAGAAAGAAGAGAAAAACAACAATTGCAGCAATCTATGTTGAGACTCCAAGCAATTACCAAAGAAATCGTGTCGCAACAACATTTCCTGATTGTTAACAATTGAGCTAGGTCCCGATAGAAGACAGCAAGTCGCGACAGAGAATGGGAAAAACATATGCAAGACAATCGTGAACAAGATAGCTCAGGTTTACACATGCCCGAATCAAGGCAAAATATCTCTGGTTACGAGAACCTTTTCGTCATGACACCGACTTCCGTAACATGGAAAAAGTTTGTCGAGACAAGATACGGAGAACAAGTTTAGGTTGGGCGATAAGAAAATTCAGTCACGATAAAGGGTGCTTAATGGATGAACTGCCCGCCAGAATCTAGGAGCCAATGTTATGACATATTTTAAGCTTAAAAGGTGTTTTGATTGTTCGGCGTAGATCTTCGTGTCGAGAACACAGAATAAGCGCAATTATAGTGAAACGAGGTCGCGACAGAAGTTTCAACACAAATGCAAAGAAGTCATGTCGCGACATAACAAACTGGGTCGCGACAGCACAAGTCAGCTGAACACAAAAAAGTCCTATCGCGACAGGAAAATGGGTTGCGACATGAAGACAAGCTAAAGGCGCATGCTGGCGTCGCACCAACAAGGCGGGCTTATAGAACTCCGCCGTGAAAGACTTTTTGGATCGCGGACCGGTGATGACAATAATACAAGACATGTTGCAACAAGAACCGTATCGTAAAATGTTGTCGCTGACAAGAAAAAGTCGGGTCACTAAATCAAGAAGTAGCTCAAAGATCACTATTGCAACATGAAAACTTTGTCGCGACACCAACTTCTGCGTGTTTGATCAAACTGCGTTATGCATATGGATATTGATGTCATGACATATGTTCGAGGAATGCAAACGTAATATCATCACGAATAAAGGAAACTCTATCGCGTGATGCAGTTATCATAATCAAGGAAAGAATGTAGCAACAAAATATGTTATCAAGCAACTCGAGCAAGAATGAGCACAAGATCTCTAGCGTCGCGACAGCATCAATGTCACGCAATGCAAACCCGCAAATAAAATTAAAAACTCATGACACAACTTTCAAGTCACGACTAAGAAGAGCAAACCCAAAGCTCTAAAATTTAGTGGATTCATAAAAGAAGTATCGTTGTGGCCAAACTTTCTAGGGCTCTATAAATAGAAACGATCATTAAAAGCAAGGTAGTCACACAATGACGTACTGCAGTACTGGGAGCTGAGGACTCTTTGTATTATATTTTTATTTTTATTTTTCTTATTTTTCATTTCTTCGTAGATTAGTATTAATGTGATATTTGATTCGCTACACGGGATATGAAATAAAGAATTTGTTCGTAGGTTTTAAAGTTGAACTTTTTAATGTTGAAATTCATTTATGATCGTGCTTGAATGCAATGAACTCCAGATAAGCGCTAGAAACTGCTTTCTTCATTTGGATTGCACTTACAAAGGGAATTTTCCTCGATCGCATTTCAATGTAATGATGTAATCCAGCTGAGAACACAACTTCCATCGGAAAGATCCGATGTTAGTTATGGTCTTTTCTACAAAATGAGAAGAAAATTTCTCAGTCAATTTTGAGTTTATTCGAATGGTGTTGTCACACATATTAATTGTTCCCACCTTAGTAGCTTATACCCAAGGAAAGGACTATTGTTTAGCTCGATTTTCGTGGAGGCCCTCCGGAAAGTGGACACAGAGATGGAGATTCCCGAGAGATTAGACCCGCTTACTCGTGGGGGCATGTTAGATCACTGGCGAACTAATGAGCTCAAAGGTTACCGCGATAAATCCCTCAATTTGCTCATGGTTTGAGAATGGGTCGAGGGATATATCAATTTAATCAATTGGAAGATCTCTCCTTGTTTGAAGAATGATTCCTGATCCCGCGGTTAAGCAGGAGATTCAATCAAGGAAAAGAGAGAACTCTTTCGTATTTTAAGGATGAGACATCATTCTTGTTGTAGAGGATATTACAGTTTATTCCCATCTCGAAGAAAAGAAATCGCAAATTGCTAAAAAATGGGTATGAAGTATTGGAAAAGAAAATACCCAGATCTTGGCAGAGAATTGGTATTTATAAGTATTGACTAGAATCATGTTTCAGAATGAACATGAACCTTTACTCAATGAAAAGTATGGTTAGAGGAGGAATTCAAACTATACTATCTTGCCTCTTGACAAATTCAAATTCTAACCGTGGAAAAATAGAATGGAGTTAGGATACAAGAATTGACAATTTCACAAAGCAGCGGGAAATCCTAGTGTTTACTTCAACAATGATGCAGTTCAATCGATGTACATTTTAAGTTTAACTTTTCTTTATATTAAATGTAGGATACGGTTTTAAAATTCTTATTAGGTTACTAAATTTTCATCTAAACTAGATTTTAAAATAGTATAGAACTTGAGTTGTTAGGATAGTTGAAGTTTAAATTCCTTTCAATCTCTGTGGGAACGATATCTGGACTTATAGGTCCACTTTATTACTTGTACGACCTGTGCACTTGTCGTTTTTTAGACCAAAGTAACTTTTCAATTGAGTTTAGTGACAAAATTATTCTTCTTAAGAGCATTTAATGCATCTTTTGGTCTGTAACAAGTTTTTGGTGCCTTTACCTGGGATTACTTTTTATTCTTCTAGTAATGGTACCAATAATTTGGTATATACTTATCATTGGTCGTGACTGATAAATCGAATATGTGCTCTTTTTTTCCTTAATTCGTCTTAGCTCGACATGATTTTGCACTTTGCGATCTTATTCTTCTCCTTTTACTTGGGCTGGGATTTCGCACATTCTCTTGGGCTTATCTTCTTCTCCACACCAGTTTCCACTTTCGATTGAATCGGCTGGCCAGAACTACTTCTTGGAACGAAGTTACTAATGAGTCTAAAACTCATTTATTTTTAATCCATTTTTCTGACATGTTTTTAATAGTTTCAAATCTATTTTTATGTCAAATTATGGAATATTCACCAACTTTGTGTTTTGTAGGTGTTAATTGAAAAATGAGAGAATTCCAGAAAAAAAGAAGAAAAAAAGTGGAAATTGCAGCAGTCTATGTCGCGATAGAACTTCAAGCATATCAAAATAACTATGACACAGCCAGCAACTATATGTCGTAATAAAGTCCAAGCTAACTGATTACTACCGAAAAAGTGCTATTTTATACCCTTATTAATATAGGTTTTGAGCACTTTTTATGCAATAATCAACCTAATTAACCCAATTGGCATGTTAAGGACCTTCGTAATCTTCTTAATAAATGTTGTAGCGAGTTTTGTTATTTATTTTACGGGCTATTTATACCATGAAACCGAGTTCGACTCGAGCATGAATCAATTGGAATCGGAGCCGAGAAAAGGCGAGAACTAGAAGCATAACGAGAGAGATGTAGTAGCTGTGTAGCAATTTATAAGGGTTGCGAATTTTTCGCTCTTGTGAAATTACCCTTCCACTATGAAAGTTTCTGCCTTTGGTCACTTGTCTGCCGGTTTAACCTTTAAAATTTTTGTCACTTTTGGTTCTTCTGATTTGTCCCCCTGTATTAGTGTTTGTCTTCATTATTTTGGTAATTTGTAATGGGGTTTGACTATAAAAGTCCCTCAGACGAGACATTGTAGTCAATTTTAGTTTTTTCTTATTTTTCATTTTAATAAAGTTTGGCGGGAAGCGTTCAACAGTTCTCGCTCTTTTTCATATTCTCTCATTTTCTCTCGCTTTCTCACTAGCCAAACAGGCTCTAAGGATGACAACTCAGAGGATGAGTAGCTAGAACCTCTTTTTCCTTGAAGAGGAAGGTCACTGAGTAAAGGATCTATGGTAAACTGAGGGTTCTCATGTTCTTAATGCAGGTATTCATTGACATTTTCATGTTTCCTTTGAACTCTAGGTTTAAATCCTTTCGATGCAACTTGAATGATCTGTATTTGATAATCTTTTAGGGTTCAGTGGATGCTTATTGCTAGATCCACTGAGATTCATTAGTTATCATCTATTAGTCATTGGAAGGTGAGTTAAGGACTTGTTTCCAATGTTTGAGACCAGCGATGCTCGATGAATACCATTTTCAAGGAGATGATTATTAAGGGGTTAGGTTTTATAGCTAAAAGAATAACCGGTTCGGAAGATGACTATATTCATCCTCCCCAACGTGAGGAAAAGGGCTCGAGGACCCCTCAGTTACCATTAGAACCCCGAACCAGTGGCACGATACTTCAGGAGATTTCTTTTTATTTTTACTTCATTTTTATTTTTAATTTTTCAACCATCGCACCCCCTGGCACTATCAAACTGAAAATCAGAAAATGAATTCACGATTTGAGCTTCAGTATAAGTCATTTATGTGAAGAAAACCCATCCTTGTGGAATGATCCTAGACCCATTTATCTTTGTAGTAGCAATCTTTATGATAGTAGGAGGAATTAGGTTTAAATTTTGTTGATTCATGACACCTCGAACTGATGCAAATCAAATGGCACCGTTACCGAGGATGTGCCTAAGTGCAAATGACAAGAAGCTGAATACTTGTGATCCTCATCACAAGTTCTGGTGAATTTTCTTTTATCATTCTTTTTAGTATTTTACTATCAGTTTTTTTTCTTTGTAAAAAAAAAAAAAAAAACTGAAACCTTTAGGTGATTGTTACTTGCTGTTGTTTGGTGTTTGCCACTGATTCTTGCTACGAGGAATGCTGTTCGATGGATTAGAAATCCGTAAAGTGGTTGATCAAAATTACGCCATTCTACGAGGAGCCCATTTACGAATGGAATATTAGTTTGAACCCGATGGAACATCTGGGGAAACAGCATAGTTAGTACACAGTGGAGAGAAACCCCCAATGCATAGGTCCGCGAGGGATTACATACACCCTCCATGGTGAGTTCACCCATACACTGCTTTGTGCCTCCAACTAATGCCGTATGGCGGTGCCTGACCCTAGTTGGGGAACCACCCAAATTTCTCATGGAAACCAAGACCTCCACAGTATGCACCTCCTGCTCCTCCACATTATGCTTCAATTCCTCAGCCCCCACAACCACCACAGTTAACTTCTTCAATTGAGCAAACAATACTGAACTTGAGCAAATTGGTGGATACTTTTATAGAGGCTTGACGGTGAATGTCGAACAAATCAAAGGGTGATACTATGGAAACTCACGAACCAAAAATTAGATGGGCTTCAAAGTGACCTTGATCAGAAAATTGACATCCTGCAATACTCCATTTCAAGGCTCACTAATCAACAACATGTTCATCCAGAGGAAGAGAATCTAGAGGAAGAGTGCCTGATTGACACCACAGTGGAGAAGCATTATAAACAGAAGCTACAAGAAGAGCTGATAAAGACTTTTATAGAATTTTCTGAATGGTTATCTGATTCCTCAGACATTTGTGTTTTTGTCCATCGAAAAGATAAACAATCTCACCCATTGTTGTTGAATAAGGGAAGCGATGGAAAGGAAGCAATGGAAGAGCCCCAAAAGCTTTTTCTTAAACCATTTCCCATAAAATTGAATCCTAGTGCCACTACCCAAGCCACCAACAGCCCACTGCTAGCAGCACCCTCTTCTTACCCAGTGCACATCCTGTCTACACCTGTAGCACATTCGACACTTGAAACACCTCTTTACTTCAAGGCCATCCCATCTGCCTTTGCCTATCGCGAGGAAACTTTAGGAAGTTAGTGGCCTTTGTTGAACTTTCGCCACTACATCACCGGACATTAGCAATTTGCTTTCATCTTGCATGGCACGGTGGATGGCTCATCTGAAACCATCTTGGTTGGGTGGAGCACGAGGACACTTAGCAATTCCACCGGCTCACCAGGTTCAACAACCTCGAGGCTTGAGCGGTTTGGGGGAGCTTTCAGTCTCCCCAGCTTTTGTTCTGATTTTTTTTTGTTTTATTTTTATTTTGATTTATTTAATTTTTCTCTTTAGGTTTTCTCCCAATTTTAATTTAATCTTTTTTTAGATAATTTTTTATTTTCTTGGATTTTTTTTCCTAATTTACTTTTGTAGGTTTGTTCTTGGATTTATACGTGAGCACAAGAAACTCCATTTCGCAAGGGTTGCGAATTTTGCAACCCCTGCTTGAAACCGCGAGATCACTATAGCGGTGTATTGCATCATTTTAGCGATGAAAGCCAAATTTCGGTAAGGCTTGTAGCAAAATGGCGTAGCATTTTTCTTATATATATATATATTTATGACTTTGCAATTTTCACGAAATTTTATTTGCACTCACATTTTCTTTTGACCGCAGAATTTTCATCCGAACTCTGTTTTAGGTGATCTTGGTATCGTTGGAAAGCTTAGAGAGTGTAGAATTTAAATATAGCCTAAAAAACATTTTTTTTTAGATTATGTTAAGGGTGTAATTTTCAAAATGCTCCAATTGGTCCCTTTTAACCTCTTTTTTCTTCTTCCAATTTGATCTTTTGAAGCCCAAATGGAGTGAATAAGGCCTCTTTGGGAAGCATATTATTATCTTTTTGATTTCCATTCTTATAGCATGATCGTATTTTGCACTGTTAATATTTTGGTTTAACACTTCTCCTCTCTTTTGTTGCTGGTTTCATGTGGTTCCTCCTGCACTGTCGGCGCATTTCTCGGAGTATCACTTTCTCGGCTAAATTTCCATTCCATAATCACATTGAGGAAAATGTAGAATTCGGTTGGGGGAGAGTTAAGGAAGTAAGTGTTGATTTATGTTTTGAGCAAGTCTATTTTGTTTAGTTGAATGGCTTGCTAGTCAATTTTTTTTTACAATATAAATCATGTTTTTAGTTTTTAGTTTCTAGTTCATGCTTTCAGTTTCTCATTTTCAGAAAACTTTTTTTTTGTAATGCCCAGCTTGCAGTTTGAGAAATTGAAATTGTGTTCCAATGTTGTTGATGTTAGAATGGTGTTATGCTTAGTTGAGTTGATAACACGTTGAAATTCTTATTGTATTCAACCTTTTTTTCTTCCACAATGAGCTAACCACACCTTGTGCACGTTAAATTTCATTTATAAATTTGAAAAAGCGCCTTGCCATCTAAGCCCTGCAAAAGTCTGGCCTAGTACCTTTGACCACCTTTAATAGGTCAGGACCCCTAAATAAAAGGCCAATGAGTCTTTCAAGCAAAGAAATAAAAGAAAAACATAAAAGAAAAAGAAAAAGAAGAGAAAAGAAAGAAATTGTGACACTTTGCCTTGAAACCCGAGCACGGTCTGAGGGGTATATGGCGAAAGTCTTTAAAGCCCGATGCCCTAAACCAACTGGTTAGGAGTCACCGACTTTGTGCTCGTTACATGGGTGAATAGGTGGAGTTTAGCAAATTGTAGATGCTGGAGTTTCGAACTCATTAAAAGTCTGGGGTGAAACCTGAAGAGTTAGTGGTTGAGAGATCCTTATGACTTAATGCCCTAAACCTTAATTGGTTGGGAGTCATCGGTGAACCCCCATTACATGGACACTTGTGATTGACATAGCATTGCACCTATACACAAAAATAGGAAGTTATAGAATTAAAGTTGGAGTCTGATCTATTGAGGTTGGTTGATACGCTAGGTTTAAGGCAAGAAGCTAGGTCAGGGAAGGGCAGTTTGACAATTTATTTTTGAAACCTAACCAAATCAAACACTTAGGTTTTTGTGGAAGGTGTCAGGTTGGTTCTCTAGGAGTTGACACTGTTTTGATACTTAATTTTTGCATCGTACACACTCTTCTTGAGATGGTCATTGGACAGGGTTTTGATAACTTGTCTTTGCGGTTAGGTTATATCTCTTGATTTTGAAAACCATTTTTTTTGTAGGTCTATTTATAGCTCATCTTACCATTATTTTCTTTTTTTCTTCTTCCATTGCTAAGGGACTAGTAATGTGTCGGTTAGGGGGAGTGATTACTACCCAAAAAGTGATATTTTATACCCTTATTAATACAGTTTTTGAGCACTTTTTATGTAATAATCAACCTAATTAACCCAGTTGGCATGTTAAGGACCTTGCAATTCTACTAATCAAATGTTATGGCAAGTTTTGTTGTTTTTACAGGTTATTTATACCATAGATAGGGGTTCAACTCAAGAATGAAGAAACAATGGAATCGAGGCGAGGGAAAAGGCAAAACCGAAAGCCTGACGAAGATGCGATAGCGGCTAGCAGTTGCGAGGATGTGAAATTTGTGACCTGTGAAATTTCAGCGCAAAGTGCACTCACGCCCTTTGTTCACTTGTCCTGCATTTCTTGACCTTTTTGACTTTTTGTCGCTTTTTTTATTTCTTCCCAATTCGTCCCTCCGTATTAGTGTGTCTTGGCTATTTTGGTAATTTGTAATAGGGTTTGGCTATAAAAGCCCTCGAGACCGAGACAATGTAGTCGATTTAGTTTTTCTTGTTTTCATTTTAATAAGGAATTTGGCGAGAAGCAGTTCCTGCTTTTCATTTCTCTCAATTTTACTCTTACTTTCTCGCTTCTTGAACAGCCTATGAGGATGACAACTCAGAGGATGAGTGGCTAGAACCTCTTTCTCCTTGAAGAGGAAGGTCACAAGGCAAAGGATCTGTGGTTAACTAAGGGTTCTCATGTTCTTAACGCAGGTATTCATTGACATTTTCATGTTTCCTTTGAACTCTAGGTTTAAATCCCTTCGATGCACCTTGAATGATCCGTATTTGATAATCTTTTAGGGTTTAGTGGATGCTTATTGCTAGATCCAATGAGATTCATTAGTGATCATCTAGTCATTGGAAGGTGAGTTAAAGGAACTTGTTTTCCAACATTTGAGACCATTGATGCTCGATTAATACCATTTTCAAAGGATAGTTATTAAGGGTTAGGTTTTATAGGTAGAAAAACTAGGTTACGGAGATGACTATATGTCATCCTCCCCAGCCTTGAGAAAGGGCCAGGGACCTAGTTACGTAGAACCCCGAACCCGAGTAACTTTGATACTTGAGGAGATTTCTTTTATATTTTACTTTAATTTTATTTCCGATTTTCAACCATTACACCCTTTGCTTTTATCAAACCAAATCAAAATGAATTCACCAATTTGAGCTTCTTTATAAGTCATTTATGCGAAGAAAACCCGCATCCACATGTGACAATCCTAGAGCCATTATCTTTGCGGTAACAAATGCTAAACATTAGGAGTATTAGGTATAAATTTTTTTATTCATGACACCTCGAATGCGCGGTGCTAGCAACCGAACTTAAAAATAGAATCATTGTTAGGCAAAAGTTCTGACATTGCTAAAAGAAAGAATGAAAGAAGACTACTGCGACAATCTTTAACTCTGTCACGACAACGATCAAGGCCCGAATAGCAAAAGGAACTTTGTCAGCGACACCTCTGTCGCAACATAAAAGGCTAAAGAAGCTAACATGAACTTTTCACAACAAAAGACAGCTGCAATCGACGAAATGGCAAAGAATACAACACAAGTCAGCTAAGGCGAGTGTTTTTATGTTGAGCAAAGTTTATAGCATGGAGAACCGGCTTCGAGAATAATTTACGTAAGCAACGAAAATCCTTTCACGACATAACATTCCGACTTCACAACAAGGAGCAACAGAATCTCTATCACGACAAACAAAACATAAGGGAAGTGAATTCTATGTCGTGACAAGAAGTTAAAAAACGGCTGCAGAGGTGGTGACAAAAATTCATCTTTGCGACATAGTATTAAATAATTGAATCTGCGAGTCCTACATCGCGATAAAGTTTTCTATCGCTGACGATAAAAACTTAGAAAATTGATAAAGTCACGTCATGACAAAAGAAAATTTTGTCACGAAAAAAATTATATGAGAACTGAGATGAGCCAAGTCAAGTTTGTCGCTGACAAAGATTTTACGTAATGTCGCGACAAGCATTTCGAAGCCGGCGCGAGAACCCGAGGAGAAGAAAGTCGGTCGCAACAAAGAAAATCATGTTGTGATAGTAATTATTAAGGAATCAAAGAAATCCTGTCACGATAGAGTAGACATGCTGAAGAGAAAAATGCTTGTCATGACAAGGAGAATTATGTCACGACATATTCAGGAGCAAAGAAATGAGAAGTGGTTCTGCAAAAGCAGAAATTTGGCGTCGCGACCGCAGAGACATGCATGTCATGTGAGAACAAGATTAGCGCACGAAACTACTGTTGCAGCATTATCGAAGTGCATGCGTGGCGGAATCAAAGTAATAGTAATAGAATCAGTGATAAATCTCGGAAGAAGCTGGTCGCGGCGATAAGCAACGAGCTATGGCGAGAGCCGGTGACAAAGACTAAAAACTACGTCACGACAAGAAGATTTCTGCAATCGCGACAAAGTGACGATTGGGCGAGAGTACGGGATCCGCAGCGCGATTATTAAGTGCATTTGACATCGGAAAGTACATAAATGCACATCTGGGCATTATGCCACGGCTTACAACCCGGGACGTGCTGGTAGTTGAGGACTCTTGTATATTTTTATATTTTTTTTCTTTTTTATTTATTTTCCATTTTAGTAGTTTAAGTTTCAATGTAGTTTTAGTTAGTTTTCTTTTAAATTTACGGATTTTGGGTAATGGCTGAGTGCTGACTTTGAAATTTGGAATTTATTTATAAAATCGATCTTTCTACATCGCTATTTGATTTAAATGAATGATGAAAGTTTACGGAGTTCATTATTTCGAGTTCGTTTTACAATTTCGATTGAATTTTCACGATAAGTTGATCAGCGATGGTAGACCGAGTTTTGAAAAGTTGAGCTTTCTCTGGAAATGAGTCGATGATCTTGGTCGTTTTCTACAAGGTGGAAGAATGTCTTAATTAGAATTCTTGAATTTATTTGATTGGTATTATTTTTGAATTTATTTGTTCCTAGTACTGAAATGCAGTGTCACAGAAGCCAGTTTATATCTTACTCACGATTTCGGGAGGCCCTGGCGTGACACAAAGATGGAGAATCACGAGAATATAGAAGCGAGTTCTTTATGGGTATGAGTAAGTAATACTATGGAGCTAATGAACTTTGATTAGTTTTTCGGATAGTCACCGACTCACTCATTGTTTGAGGATAGTTGAATGAGGTATCGGTTTAATCACTGGAGGTCTCTCCTCTTTTCCCAAAAATTGATTACGATCCGTGTTAGCAAAGATCTAATATCAAAGGAGATGAAATTTTGATCAAATAAAGATGAGAGTGTCAATCAAATTGGAAGGCTTTTACCTTATCACATCTATGAGGGCGAAATTCTTGATCTTAAATTTGGAGTGTGAAGTACTAAAAATGAAAAATATCAAGATCTTATAAAGAAAGTATATCTTACAAGTAGCGATTAGACTCGTGCATCATAAATGAACATGAACCTCTGTCGGTGAAAAGGCTATAGTAAAGGAGAAATCGAACTATACTACCATGCATCTTTGACTTCAGTTTTCCAACTTATGGTAGCTATGAATCGATATGGTGCGAAGTGATTATTACTCGATGATATAGATCAGGGTTGTTCTAACTCGATGAATTCTCAAACCCATTTGTATTAAAAATTTATTTTCATGTATATTAAAGAAATCAATCTAGGATTACAATTTTTTAATCCTCTCATCATCGTAACAGTGGAGTTCACATAGTAATGATCTTGAGTAGTTAGGGTAGTTAGTCTTTTAATTTATAATCATTCCTCGTGGGAACGATATCCGGACTTAAAATAGCCACTTTTATTACTTGTGCACTTGCAGTGATCAAGACCAAACTCAAATTTTAATGAATCCATTTTACAAAAAGAACAAATCCATATTTTCATATATACATAAATTGGTCTGAACAAGTTTTTTGTGTCGTTTCCAGGGACTTTAGTTAGTCTTTGGTAGTAATGTCATAAAATTGGTTAACAAGTTTTGGCTGATCGTTCTTAGGAATTTGAATAGTTCTTGGGTGGAGTACCAGTTTGTATCTGCTTACGATCATCATAGTTTTGGTCTCATCATGTTTTTGGCATCGTTGCTGGGGACTTTAGTTAGTCTTTGGTAGCAGTGCTAATCTCTTGGAAATGTTTGGTATATCTGATTTAGGTTTAACAAGAGTTTTCACTTGACCCCATTGAGATTAGATAATAGTCCTTTGGTGGCTGAGTCATAACTTCGTTTGCACATTTTTGGTCTTAACAAGTTCTTGGTGCTGTTGGCCGGGGATCGAATGATGAATTTAAAGATCAATATTCTAACCAAAAAGAGAGTTACTAATTTGAACATTTTTTTTATTATTATAAAGTTCATAAAATCATAAAAACAGTTTTAATGACAATAGCTGAAGAAGCTACTGAAATTTTTCTATGAGCTTAAATGGAGATGACCGTCTCCCACATATTTCATTAATCTTAGTGCATTTCTATTTCAGGAAGATTTTAAATGCATATAAAACTAGAAAAAATCTACTGCCTTTAGATACTGAAATTGAGAGAACACTGAAGAATCTGCAAAAAGTTACAAGTGCTGAATCTATAGGGATGGAAAATCAAAGAGAAAGACTACAACCTATTCCAGAAGAAGAAGAAGCAGAGAGACCTCAGAGGCCTAATACTATGGAGGACTTTTGGAGGCCTATTATTCAAGATGAAATTACTCTACAATGGTGAGACAACTGCAAAGAAGCCAACAATTTTGAGGCGAAACCGACCTTGATTCTTATGGTATACTTGGCACCGAGTTTGCGGTAAATCGTAAGATCTGATGAGCATATGGGGGAGGTGTGAGGATGGCGACACGATCGAAGTTGAGATGGGGTGAAACCATAAGTAATTAAGCTGCAACTTTTCCCATTTTCATGGAGAGATGTGGCAGCAACTTGGTTTGAGTCATTGCCAATTGGATTAGTGAACAGCTGGGAAGAGTTGGTGGAGGCTTATATGGGCAGATTCTTCCTCCCGACCCTTGACGTACGAGAAAGAAGAGAATGTGTGTCTTCAAACAAGGAGGATGAAAGTCTCTACAATGTGGGAAAGATTTAAGGAAGCACTCAAAAGTTGTCATGCATGGGATAGACTTGACCACTCCATATGGATATTTTATCATGCTATGAATTATGCCTCGAGGGTATAATTAATGCATCTGTTATGGGAGCTTTAAAGAATAAGTGTAGAGGAGACAGCGGAGTTGATTGAAGACCTTACGAAATGCAACTACAAGGCTCCATCACGAAGCTTCGAGGGTAGCAGTTGAGGGAAGTGGTTTAATTGGTTGGCTTAAGTATAGTATCATAGAAGCAAAATTGGATGCGATTATGAACAAATTATAGGAAACAATAAGAGAAAAGAATACACCACTGACCTTAAGTGGGAGGCAATGGTAGGAGAAGAAAGTCTTGAAGGGACCCGAGCCATGAGGGTTCCTACCGGGTTGTGAAGGCACGGGGCACCTCAGGCCAACGGGGAGCTACACTTTTAAAGGCCCGACTCGGCACACCACTCACTATACACAAGCCTTAGGAACCATGAGAAATTTCTCATATGGTGGAGGAGCACAACAAGGTCAAAGACACAGACGAGAATATCACAACAATACTCGTACCTCACATGGAGTTCCAGCAAACAAACGGCGATGGCGGTGAAGCAAGACATAGAATAGATAATCAGGGGCAGAGGTGATCTAATTCCTTTGAAGATCGGATGCTTGCTTTATGGGGAAAACAAAGGAACTAGCGTACATGAGCAGTTTGTTGAGCTAAGGCATTCTAGGCAAACACAATTGTGTTTCGAGGTGGCTACCAAATGCCTCTTTGAAGAATCTGAAACTCGGATGGAGTGCATGGCCACACTAACATGAATCGACCCAATATGCATTCTAAGTGACACAAGGAAGAATCAAGAGGTTAAATTGGTCTGATTCAGAGGAGGAGTTAATTGGAAATTTTTGAATAAAGTTGAATCGATTTTGAAGAAGGAAAAAGAGTTTCTTTGAAATGAAGACATTTCTGCGGCCCAAATGTCTAGCAGAACATTAAAGCCCAGGCGGCTTCTTGGGAAAGCCATTGGCGGAATTTTTAGTTGGAATTAATGTTGTTAAATTTTTTGTGTTTGATTTTCCAGTTTTAATTTCGTTAGAAATTTTTTCTTTTTTTAGTTGTTGTTGATTTTTCAGGATAATGAAGCTATATTAAAGATGAATTTTTATTGAGCTTACATTTGTCTCAAGCGAAATATGTAGAAAATAGCTCTGAGTGGGTATGTTTCTATTTCCCTCAATACATTTTTTAATGATAATGCATAATTGAAGTTTGAGGAATGCGTTTTATTTTTAAGGCATAAAATGAATAGTAACTGTTGGTTTCATTTTATTTTAGATATTGATTTCATCGTCTTGGTGAATTATATTGAATAAAGAAATGAAATGTTGTTGTTCTTGAATTAGGAGTTCTTTGATGATTAAATGAGTTTTCACAAGTTTGTTTAGATGGGTATGAGTGAATACACCTTGCTATGAATGTGTCTTGAGTGAAAACTGTGAATGATGCAATTCTAGAAAATTTTAATTCAATGTCGCGACATACTTTCTCTGTGTGCGGGCCTTGTCGACTGAGCTCAAATTGAAAAGGGAAGTTTACGTAAGCGATAAAAAATTTCATTGTCATGACATAAGTTGAAAAGAGCATTAGATAGAATGTCTCAAAATTTGGTAGCCTAGTTTCAAGATTGATTGCCTGAAAAACTTTGTCCACGATAATTAATTTTTTATATGTCGACAATTGATATTTTTATATCATGACAATTATTTTTATAATAATCGCGACATAGTATTAAAAATGGAACAAACCACTAGCTAGGTCGGTGTTGTCCACGACATGTAATGAAGGCACAAAAACAATTATTTATAAATAGAAAATATTTGGCGAAAGGCCACCTTTCTTATAAACCATCAAACCCTCTGGCCCTTAATCAAATCTCTACCATCTTACCTTCTAAGACCTAGAGTTCCAAGCCTAACTGACCATGTACGGCTGATGAGTACCTCATTAGAACTTGAGCGTGATGATGGGCATACTGATAGAGGAAGAGACTGTTCAAACTTCCAATCGGAAATGCAAGCTAAAGAAAGAGTATAAGATAGAGGAGAGCCTGATCCGCTAGAGTAAGAATCAAGAAAAGAATGAAAGGGATTTGAAGAAGGCGAAGTAAGCGGAAGAGAATAAATAGTAAAAGCGATCTCGAGACCAGCGGTAGCTTTAATGGAAAGTCTAAGGGATATAGGTTTCTAGTTGAAAGGAGGATTCAAAAGCTAGTCTCTCATTTCTGCAGGAAATGCTTGAGAAGAGAGGGATAGCGATCCTTGGGCGAGCCTGAGGAACTTTGGCTGTGTGCATTGGTGAAAGAATTTTTTGCTAATATGGTAGAAGAGGAAGGAAAGAAGGTATATGTCAAGGGAAAATGGATATATTTTAGCAAAGAAAAGATAAATAGATTGTTCAATCTGAAGGTGGAGAAAGATGGCTCAAAATTCAAGAGACTACTAAAGGAGCCAGAGTACCAGAAGATAGTAGACCTACTGACAGCTAGAAAAGGAAAATTGAAGGGGACGAAGACAACCCTTTATAAATCCATTGTCACAGGTGATTTAACTGAAGAGGCTAAGGTATGGTTCTATTTTATTAGCTCGGTCCTTTTGCCATCAAAGCACCTCAGCACAGTAAGAAGGAACATTTCTCCTCTATGCATTGTTGAAATGGTACAAAATAAATGTGGGGAAGATAATTGAGAATTCTATCTTGAGCTACTCTAGAAGCAAATGCAGGGGCTTGATTCCACGCTAGCTCTGATCACCAGCCTTTGTTTGTAGCACCATGCCAGTCAGGCTGGGTGGTGGAGTCACGAGCCGGATCAGGGATCTTTCGTTCTTTTTATTTGCCTTTTTATTTTATTTGTTTTTCCAAAAAGTGTGCGACCTAGAATCCACAGTCAGGCAGAATGGTCGGATCTGAGCAGAAGCCAGGCTTACTCGAGCCGTTTCATTTTTATCGAAACATTTTATTTATATCATTTCATTTTAGGATTTTGATTACGGAAGCTATTTCAAATGGTACAGCCATAAACATTCTTTTATACAATACGTTTACAAAATGATGTGTCTTGTTTACAAAATGATATACAAAACAATAGTTGATTAACTCTTTTGTTCACAAAATGTCACCGCGTTAAAAAGAATGGTATGCATGGTAGAGTATATACTTATCTTGTACCCAACTTTCTCTATGACTCTGCTTCTTGATTTGCCTTCTTTCTGTTTACTCGAAACCTACGCGCAGATAAAACTCACCTTGTAAGCATTTTCATGCTTATTGGTTCTATACAGTTCTATTCTAATTTTCAGTTTAACACGACATACATTTATCATAAAACCATGTCTTTTATTTCAAACTATACTCATGCTTATTCATTTTCACATGCTTTCACTTTACAATTCATTGATCATATCAAAATATGCAGTTTTACATGCTTTCACTTTACAAATCACTAATTATATCAAAATGTGCATTTTCACATGCAACCAAGTTCTTTAACTCAAATCATGAGATTCAAACATATACTCTTAAGGACGTATTTAGTTTACAAATCTCATTTCACTCGTCAAAGTTTGTTATTTCACTTTGCCATACAATCCACATTCATAGCGGATTTAAATTCGGTGAATCATTCTCTTTGTTATTCGGTAATGTTCTTACACATTTAACAATTTCGGTCTCGCATCATGATGGATGCCGATTGGTGCACCCCACCATGTGGTCATTTAAAAATTCTATACACCATCATGACGGGATGCCGGTGGTGCGTCACGTGGAGGTGGTGCGTCCCGCGAGTGGGAAATTTTAACAATGTCATACACCATCATGACGGATGCCGATTGGTGCATCCTACCATGTGGGACATTGAACAATTTCGATTTGCCTTCATGATGGATGTTGATTGGTGCATCCCGTCATGTTGGTCTTCGGTATATCGATTAAATTCAAGATGTTAAGAATTGACCAATTCGTTTACGATTCAATTAATCACTCTCATGCAATTAATTGTCAAACATTTCAAATATCACATTTTCAAATCCATATGCACTTTCGTAATATCATTTCAATGATATACTCATTCCATATACTCATTTCAGGTTTATTTAGTAATTACCAAACACTTGAAATATGAATATAATTTCGGTGAACAAAGAACTAACAATACTTGAATCGGAATAGAGGTCCGAAGAACTAACCGAAGTTGTCGGCTCTCGTTTCCTTCCCTTCGATCTCGATCCTAGATTAGGTGATCCTCACCTGTCCACCAGTGATATGATTATGTCACTCTTATTGGATAAACAATTATTATTCATTTTTTAGTGAATGACAATTAATCTTCGTTAACGGTTTTGGGTTAAGACACTAAGTCTGCCCAATGACGAACTCGCTTCGCCGAGGTGGTGAGGTGCGGTGCATTTTTCACTTAGTTTCATTCTTATTTAAACCCCCATTAATTATTTATTAGGGTTCCTTAACAATCGGTGTATGAACACGGGACTTAATAGTGCAGAGTATGCAAAAAATAGGGTTGCTAAGAGCATCGATGCAGAGTACAGTCCTTCCTTTGTGGTGAATGGTGCAGAGTACCACCTGTTCATTATCGGTACCACTTTGCCTGCATCCCGGTGGGTCTTTGAGTACCCACTTTCGATCTGAAATACGATAATGTGGGTTCTTGAGAAATGACGGAATTTTGCCATTTCTCACCCGCAAAAAGCTAAATAACTTCTTCGAAACTCATGTATCTCATAATCCACCATGGAATCCTACCTAAACCACTCCAATGATGGGTTAGAATCAATAAAAACCTCTTTTTCCCAAGTTAGGCCTTTTCCCCAAAATAAAAATCACAAAAGGATGAAGTTAGGATTTGATTTCTTACCTTGAATCTCTTCAAATCTTCTCTTATAGGTTGCTTGATCACAAAGGAGCAAGAAAATGGGAAGAAACTTGACAAAACTTGATCTTCGCACAAGCCACTGGCTCTTCTCCCCTTTTCTCCTCTCTTTCTCTCCCAGCGGGATTTGCTTTCAGTAGCTCCTTAGACCACTTTTGGTCTTCAAACCCCATAAGTGTAGGCCATGTTTGGCCTTCCACATAGTCTCATTTCTCATTTTTCTCCTTTTTGGTCTTCATTTCACTTTCATTTATCATTTAATTCACTTTAGCATTTAAGCTTATTCTATTCTTGATCCTTAGGTCCTCATTTTACCAATTCCAAATTTGCCCTTTTTACACTTGGGTTTATTTCTAGGTTCAATCAATTTCTCATTTTAGCATATAACGTTTAATTATATGCTCACATATTCATTTCACATTTCACAATTTATCAATTTTCTTGGAAAAAAACCCAAGTTTGGCTGAATTCATACCCGGAATATATAATAAAATTATTATAAAATTTTAGGGTATTTTGAGCGTGTTTGTCTTCTTGGGGAGTAGAGGAAGAATGGGGAAAAGAGAACATACGAGGCATCCCTTTGACCTTGGTAGGTGACTAAAGGTCTTAAAAACGAGAGGGAAAGGAAAGGAAATAGGGTGGAAGAAGAAAGGAATGAAGGTGCGATGAGCCATCAGTGGGAAAGTCACTTTGAGGTAGCAGAATTTAGGGAAGCCAAAGCCCAGGCTGGAATGCATCCCTAAATTGAGATAAATCCATCGAGTGGCGAAGGTTTAGGACACAAATGTAATAACATAGAATTGATGGAATGCGATATCATGAAGCGGGAGATGAAAGAAGGGATGATCGGTTAAAAATCGACTTATTTCGAGGATGAATATTTGAATCTGAGCTGCGAAGAAGGGATTAGAATATGGAGAGGATGCATTGAGACAAGAGATGAATAATGGAGAAGCGAGGATTGGAGAAAAGGATACATGATAACGATGTACGGACCAAAGAGTGGCTTTACAGCTAAAACGAAAACATGAAGCAGGGCTAATAAAAATGTTGGAAGATAAAGACAACGCCTTAAAGGCATGCTTGTGTCGATGGACGAATTGGTTGAATGATGCGGCACATTGCAGCAAAGTTTTCGCCCTAATGACACATGAGCAAGTCAACTGGCCGAGGACCTCCTGAATCATTAGCTAAAGCGGCGAAGCGTAATGTGTGAAGATTTTAGATTGGGCTATGAAGACGGGTCTCAGTAGAAGAAAGTGTGCTGCCCTGATCGAATTTTAGGCAGGTGTGCCTTACACAGTAGTTCCTCAAGGTGTAACAGACCCACCAATACCCTTCTCTAATCCAAATCCATATGAGGAAAGACCTTCTAAACCTTGTAAAGCACCAGCTCAAAATAAAACCCCTAGTGTAACAAGAAAAAAAGAACTAACCCCAGTAGAGGAGGTTGAAGAATATTTAAGAATGGAAGCAACCAAAGAGAAGGCTACAAGGAGTAAAAAAATGAACATTGTCTTCCTTTCCATCTCTTCTACCTCTCTATACCTAATATCAAATCCTTGACATATTGAATGAAATAGAAAATTCTTTGCAAGCTTGGTGTTCACTTTTGTTTGATTTTTTTTTATTTCTTGTTTGTTTTATCTAAATTTTCTTTCCTTCATGTTTAATAGTTATAAATTTTTGACTTGTGGTAAATAGCTTAGTTGAATAAATGAGAAACCAATTTTTCTTATTGGAATTGCTAAATAAGTTATGAATTATTTGGTGGAGCTGAATTGTTGATGGAATTGAGTTGTTGTTGTGTTACGTTTCTCTGAATTGATTTGTTGATCTAAATGTGCATCCTAACTTTTAAATAACACAACAACATATCCACAACCAAAAAAACAATCTGATAAATGCATTGGGGTAGGATGAAATGAATGGAAATGGAAAGTTGTAAGGTTATGAATAAATGTGTTGAACTTCAAAATAAAGAAGGCTTTAATAAATTGGTGGAACAGATAAGACCTATAATTACATTTATTGTAAACGAGTTTGGTTATAAAAATCTTGATAAACTTTGCACATGGTCATGATAACTCCTGAACAAATTGTGCTAAGATTAGGGACATCTTCAGGATCATCACATTAATCTATGAAAGTCCGAGAACTTGTTGGATTAGTCGAGCGAGAGAATCTTGGGCAATACCCGACTAACGAGAAATGATTTAGGCCCGTCCTTAGAGTTTGAGTCTTTCAAGCCTACCCTTCACGATATGTAAGCATACACTAGTTCCTTATCTAAATGACAACTTGATCATCATCAACGTGAATGAAGCCCGATTCCTTCGCCAAAACATAGTCCTACAGTAAAAACCCTTATTTGCCCATATTATAAGACAAAATACATGAATGATAGAAAGGGACAAGTTTGGAGGAATATTATTTTAAGTTTTAGGGAAGGATAAAAAGGGTTGAGAAAGAAAAAAAATGCATAGAGATAAGAAGAGATGAAGAGAACTATGAAAAAAGTTGTGCAATGGAAAACATCAAGGAAGAATGAGTTTAGTCTTGTAGCCTTCCTCCGTTGAACAATTAAGTTTTTAGGGGTGTTCAACACCTAGTACCTAATGTCATATGGTATGGGGTTACTGGCAGTTCCTTAAGGGTGGCGAGAAAGATTTAAAGGCGGAACGTACCATTCCATAAAACTTGGTGAGAGATGAAAAGTGAAAAAGCTTTTAAAATAAGAAAAAGAAGTTATCTTCTGTGTGTGGACAATGAAAAGAAAAAAAAAAGGATACCATAATGAAGAATATGCCAAAAGTTTTGCAAAAACTATGGGAGGTTAGGGGGCTTACAATCAGAAATCAAGGATACTTGATGAAGGCAAGAGTGTAAGTTGTCAAAGAAATCTGGGTAAAATTGAGCCTAAAGTATCCAATTATCTACCTAATTACCCAAACCACACATTATAAGCCTAAAAGACCTATTTGATCTTGAAGGTGGTGTTATGCCTACACTAGTCGATATTAATATGATAAACAAGCATATGAGACTTTTAAAATGAAAGTGAAGTATGATATCTGAGTATTATCCCAGAAGATTAAATAATCTGCCTAGGAAAAAGAGGGAAAAATATCACACACTCACAAATCAGGGTTTAATGATTTAATTGTTTACACCATATGAATTATTTGTTGGTTGATGACAATTGAGAATCTTCCTGATTCAAGATTGGAAACATGTTTAGAAATAATTTTGTAACTGACTTATGTTTCCTACCCAATTGAGCTTTAAATAGAAAAATGTCCTTAAAAATAAAAGCTAAATTGTTTGAGAATGACGAAAATTTTCTTTTCTTTGCTTGAGGGCCAAACGAAACTTACAAGTTTGGGAATTTAATGAGTCTAAAACTCATCTATTTTAATCCATTTTCTAGCATGTTTTAACAATTTCAGATCTGTTGCATGCCAAATTATGGAATATTCACCAACTTTGTATTTTGCGGATGTTAATTGAAAAAATGAGAGAGATACAGTAGAAAAGAAGCAAAAAGTAAATTACGGCCAGTCTCTATCGCGACATAGTTTTTGTTGCCAGTGCAGCCAGAACTGGCAGTCCAAAAGATTTATGTCTCAACCCGACAACTATATGTCGCAGCAAAAAGTCCGGAGCTAACCCAACCCGAGGCGAAATAGAATCATTGCGATAAAAAGTTCTATGTCACGACATTGCTAAAGAAGAAGAATGAAAAGAAAGGCGTAAGCGACAATCCTTGCTTTCGTGACAATGATCAAGGCAAATGAAAAGGAACTTTGTCGCGTAGTCCCTTCCTCTATCATGACATAAAGTGAAGACCCAACAAAATTAACTGCATCGCGACAAAGACGAGTTAATCGCGACAAAAATGGCGAAAGAATACAACCTGAAGTCGATTGAGACGAAGTGTTTTTATGTTGGATTTATAGCATGGAGCGACTCAAGGAAGAATTTATGTCTGCTTGAATAAAATCTGCTCGCAACATAACATTTCGAGTTCCATGACAAAGGGCTTGATAAGTCTTTTATCGCGTAATTATTTAGCCATGAAGCAAAACATAAGGGAAGTGAATTCTGTGTCGTGTGAAGTTAAGAAGCGACCTGAGAGGAATGGCGACAAAGAAATTCATCTTCACGACATAGTAAAGGAATTGGCGAGAATCTATCATGACAAAGAACTTACTGTTGTAATGATAAAAGCTAGAAGAATGATAAGAATGTCATGATAAAAGAAAAATCTGTCACGACAAAAATTGTATGAGAACTGAGATGAGCGAAGTCAAGTCTGTCGCAACAAACAGCTCAGCAAGCGACTAAAACCAAAGAAGAAAAGTTGGTCACAACAAAGAAAATCCTGTCGTGACAAAAATTGCTAAGGAATCAAAGAAATCCTATCACGACAGAGAAAACTTTGTTGTGATAGAGTATACAGGCTGAAGAGAAAAATTCTTATCGCGGCAGATTCCAAAAGCAAAAGGAAATGAGAAGTTGGTTGCATACAAAGTTGGTGTCACAACAAAAGACATATATGTCATGATAAGAACAAGATTGCTACACCAAAACTCTGTCTCGACATTATCAAAGTTTGTCGCAACAGAATCCAAGTAAAAGCTTAGAGAATAGGTCGCGACAGGAAACAGGCTCACGATAGGGTATGTGATTATGACATATGGTAAACCCAGCAAATCATAATGGGAAAAGCGAGGAAGGATGGGGTACATGGATTACTAGGTTGTCCCCACATTTCAAAGGCCTTTGAATAGCTTTGGGGATTGAGCGGTTCATTCATCTTACCACTGTAAACACTTCACTTAATGTGGAATTGATGAGTGTTGCACTAAAATTCTGGTCTAAGAGTATTAACTCTTTCCTACTCCTTTTTTGCCCCATTTCCATCACATTGAGAGATATTACCATTCTCGAGGAACTTTACTATGTATAGGTGTCGATGCATTGTATTTTCTTGATATTCAGGACTCTTCTCTCTCGCCTATAAAGGTTTCCTCTACCACTCAAACTTCTTACTTTGTTGTTATCTGGAAATGGCATGACGTCACTAGGGTTACGTGTGGTTGGCGTATTGAGTTTCTATGGGTTCTCCCCATCTTTGATATTTGTTTTTTCCCAACTCTAGAAAACCTACCATGGAGTACTTACCATTGGCGAAGACACTTGCTTTAGGTCGGCCTTATGCCTTAGGCACTTTACTCTTGGCCTCGGTTTATCAGGCCATGAGTAAATATGTTTTTAATGAACCTTACCATAAAGGTGGAGGTACCTTGTGGTTCATACAGATGTGGTTCTTTACATGTTTTTCAAAGCTTTCAGATAAGGAACCTACCTCCTATAAGACTTTAGGACTTCATGTCGCACATTCTCTAAATACAATGCCCTCTGATGATCGTATGTCTTTCTTCTTGGGATTGGTAGATCGAGCATTGGTACACTTGTTCCTGAGGCTTGATTCTATACATATCTCAGCTTGGAATCATATTTTGGCTTCATCTTAGCCATATCTGCATGACTTTGAGAGTCCTTTGGCCTTTGGTTCGTAATAAACGTAGAGTACTTATTTCATGAGGTTGCCCGCCTTTCATCTCCGATGTCTACATCCCGGTAGTTCTGACCATATCTCCCTTGTCTTTGGGCTCGATTTGGTTTTTCGGCGGTTCATTCCGTTTTACCTTCTTTTCCTTATGCTCATATAGACTTGGAGTTTGCACAGACACTGGTTAAGGAATATCAAACTCTTTCATGCTCCATTAGGATTACCTCTCTATCCACGGCTCCATCATTCTCTACTTGGTGGAATATCATATTTGACGAGCTTCTCAATTCTTGCTCACCAGCTCACGATTAAGAATATTTATTGCATTTTATTCATGGTACCTCATCTTGATTTCCCATTTTTCTCTGGGATTAACTTCTTTTCTAGTAGAGCTGCAGAAACTTAAGATGGCGAGGAAAAAGCTACTTCCAGTAGTCACCACAAAAAGCGAAACTTACGAGGATGTGAAGAGTTCTTCCAACTTGCGGCAGTGGTCTCGCAAACTAACCCATAAGTTTGATTTCTCCAACATTGTTAATGATCAAATTGAGATTGAAGAAGTAGAGGATCCTTCCAAGGATAGTGAGGAAGGGTAGACTTATGGAGTTGAGGCTACGAGTGAGGATGATTCCAGATACTAGTAGTGCATCATTGAGATGGAATGACGAGAAGGCTCTTTGGATGAAGGCTACCACCATTAAAGGCCCGATGTGAGCAGTACTTCTGTTCTCCTCGTTTGTTCTTAAACGCCGTTTTCCTTTTATTTTTTATTTTTTCCTTATATTTTCCATTTATTGGTTTCACCAGAATCCAACTTTCGAGATAGAGACGGAGATGGATTATCTTCAGACTTGTCTTTCTGGACTGAACCGCTCTTGCTCAGTCTCGATCATGTCCTCCTAGTGATTTAGATGTGGTTGTAACTTGCTCTCTTATGAACCATTTTCTTGCTTGGACCTTAACAATAGCTGTTTACCGGCCAAAGGATGCTTTACGTGACTCTACAGCGGTGTTGGCATCAACTTCCAAAGTACCTAAGTCCAAGGTTTTTATTTCAGAGGCCTTAGCTTAGAGTTATTCTATTTTCCTTGCATTGGATTGTGCTTTGAAATCCAATATGGAGATCTCCTCAAATTAGGCATGCTTAAAGAGATAGAACCAAAAGTTTGAGCAAGCCTAACGCTAAGAAACAAGTTATGTAGTGGTTAATTGAACTATGCATTGAGTATGATGCTCAGAAAAAAGCGTATCAGAAGTATTGACTGAAGAATTGGAGAAGGAAAAGATGAAGCTAGTCTATTTGGTAGAGTAGGGTGGCTATAAAGGCTCAACAGCTTAAGAATCTGCAAAAAGCTAAGTCCTTGGGCCATTTCTTAGCTTCCCAACACGACGAGACAACTAGATTGGCTTTAGAATTATAGGAAATTGATGCATCTGTGGAGACATTTGCCTTGGATATTAGGATTCTCTCTGTTTCTTTGATTTTTCCATGATATGACTTTCACATTTCTGAACACTCATAAACTGGTGAGACTTTGACTTAGGAACTTTGTAGCCATTTATTTGGCATTTTTTTTTCAATTGTAAAGCCTTTTTCTTGCCTATGCTCCTTATGTTATCTTCTCTTTGCTTTTGTACTCCAAAGCCTATGATGACAAATGATTGTCCTAAGGCTAGCTCTCTACCACTTTCTACTTTCTTCTTGGGTGGCCATCGACTTTGCCATTTTTGTAATTGGAAAGTGGAGAATTGGAATGCATTCTTGAGATGTTGGAGACTCATTGAGCACTACACTGCACAGGCACACTATAGCCATGACATTGCATTGGTGAATTAAGGTGGCATTGGGCCTACCTTTTGATGTGTATATGAATTGCGAAAAAATCCATTGACACCAGCACAAGTATATTACATCCATGACATTGCATTAGTAGATCAAGGTGGCATCTAGGCCTACCTTTTGATGTGGGCTGATGTTTGTGGAAAGATGTTGTAACTCTATTTTTGATTAAAAGTGGTATTTGGACACACTTTCTTTGAGAATATATATTGTGTATATGATAGGCGCGAATGTGTATAGATAAAATGTATACTATAATGCATAGTACACGTGTCATAAAATAATATAGTATGTAAAAAGTAAAAATTATCGATGCCACGAGGATTAGGTTACTAAATCTTACAAAATTGCCTAATCCTAGCTTTATGCGGATGATAGGACTTGATGGTAGAAGTAAGAAAACAACGAAATCCTACCGTCTATCATGCGAATATATGAAATAGAAAGGAAAAGCCTAGGGTTTTGATTTCATTTGATTAATCATATGCATCAAACCAGGTATTCTCAATTAATATTCTAAATCACCTATTAATGGTAGCCTAAGCTGTGCACATGTGATTCTATTTCAATAATCCACATTCTACTCTTAGGACTTAGGTATTTTACATCTCTACTCAACCCTAAAGTCCTAAGGGCATAATAACTCCAAGAGATCTAATTTTCCACACAAGACCCATGAATATCTCTAAACTATGGTGAAATGTGATGTTCTACCCATGTCTAATAGAACTCTTACTTCTCACATCTTGAATTGAACCACATCACATATCAATGGTATAATCATCGATAAGCATTAAGAACATGATAGAACAATTAATAGAAAAATGTCACAAATATCAAATAGAATATAAACCCATGTTCAAATATATAAATCAAAATCAAACTACATCTAAAACCCTAGAAAGTAAAATCAAAACATGAGGTGAAGAAATACAACCAAAGAAGAACAAGAAATAAACTTATTCTTTTTCAATCTTCTTCCTCCAAGCCCTTGCCTTAGGGTTAGGAACCCTAGAAGCTTATTCATCTACCCTCTAGTCGGAGGCCTTCCTCTAAAATAAAGAAATAAAGTGTTTATATAGTCTTGGGATATGGGCCCTGAAAATGGCTGAAATTAGTAATTTGTGAATTCTGGTTTGCAATGTCGCGACATGTGAACAGTGATGTCGTGACGTTGTTGCTAAATGAGGCAAAAAAATCAAAATATCAACTAGATGTCAGAGCATGTGAGACGATGATCCGTTGCATACCCGATGTCTTTGTTTTATAGCTTCAATGTCTTTTTACATTTTTCTTTTTCTTTTTAATTTTTTTTTCATTTTTTTTTTTTAATTTCTTTTCCTTTCTTTTTTTGGGGCACATTGGCAATCCTCTTTATTGAGGTGTCCCACCACTATAGAAGTTAAGGTCTCTCAAGGTAAGTTCTATTTGAGAAAAAGGGTCTAAAACTAAGGTATAAAATGAGATCTAGTGTGTATGAGTTCCATTAAGAGTAGTTTCTTGAAAGACAAGGTGGTTATTCAAGCAGTCTCCCCTGGCTTAAAAGATACACTCAAGTCTGGAATCGAATAAATGCGAGCATCCCAATTTGACTAAGAAAAGCAATTTGAGCACAATACCAAGCATTCTCAAACCTAATTTACTAGGGACTAACTTGACTCATAGCAGAAACCAAACAAACAAAAAAGCACATGAAAATACCAACCAAATAGCGAAAGAAGTAACTAAAGCGATTCAGGAGTTGCAAGGGTGGATTTTGAAAAAATTTGAATTCTTGAATTCCAACCCCCCAAAAAAAAAAAAAAAAACTTGAATTAAACATTGTCCTGTGTAAAACAAAAAGCAATAATGGATAATGAGTACTCCCTTGAGGGTGATAAAGCCTCACAGCAGCTCAAAAGTATGACTTGCTTATGAAATCAATTTGTGCCTTCTTCCCAAAGATGACCGGAGGATGCTGGGCGATTTTCTATTCACTTTTTTTTTTCTTTAAGCCTCCAAGATGGTATAAACCTCCATTTTTTAGATTCTCCACCTCCATAGCCAACGTTGGGTCTCCAAAAACCTAAAAATTAACACTAACACAAGGAAAAACAAAATCAAGCATGAAAAATTATTAAAAAACAAACTTAAAACTAACTAAGAAATTGAGAAACGAAAAGAAAACTTATTAAGCTTAAGTTGCCTCCCCAGAAAGGCTGCTTTCCGTTTTAAAAGTCAGCTGGGCTCCACAAACTGCAGTTAGTTAGTGATTCTTGCCTCCATCCTTCTCTAAGAGGCGATAATTGTGCTCAACTAGCAACTTGAGCACCATGTCTTGAAATGATTTGATTGTTTTGTTCGTAGTGGAGGCTTCCTTGATCTCATGAAATGAGACTATAGGCTTTTTCCACCTCGAAATGTATGGTATGGCATCCTTGACAACTCCTTGCACAAATGCCTAAGAAGTCATCTCCATAATTGTTTCAATTTCTTCATTCTTCTCTTTTGGTTTCAGAGAAGTTCACTTGCAACTAAGGCTTTCTATTCCTATACATCATTCTCCACTCTTTGAAGCATCTCAAGTTCGTTATTCCTTGAGGTGATGTCATCATTGTGGCTCAGGTCTTCTTCTTCTCTAATCACCATAAGAATGGAATTAAGGAAACTCTCGTATTTGTTCTTAGAAGGACATATTTACCATATTCTTCGTTTATGTGTTTGACGATAGTTCTTGTATATTCATTCGCTCTCTTGTGGGGTTGTTCTGATTCAATTTCAAGCTAAGTACGAAAGTGGCTTGGAGTTATCTCCTCATTGATCTCTCTTAAGTAGTATGGGCTGAATTTGAACATTGATCCTTGTCTTTTCCATTATTAATTTAGCCTAGACTTGGCAATTTAACCATTGTAATGGCTAGTTCATCCACTTCACTTTTAGAATTTGACTCATCTTGTAAAGGTTTGCTCACCTCCTCCATGAATTGAGCTTGAGATCTTCTAAGTTCATCCATATTTTGCCTCCTAGGTTTTTCCACTTTCTCTTATGAAGGAAATCATATCTCATCTTGGACATGAAACTAGGCAAACCCGACTTGAATAGTCCATATCAACCATTGATCTTGAAAAATTCAACTTGAGCCATGGCTAATTCAGCTTGACTTCTTTTTCATTTCAGCCATGTTTGCTCTAGTCTTGAATTGGCCATTTAGGTCTGATCTTCCATTTCAGCCATGGTTTCTTCCAAGCTTGATCTTTGGACTGGTGGAGTTTGGAGAGTGTTATGACTTGTGTTCCAAGAGGTGTTTGGGTGATGGTCCTATCCACACTATTGATTGTTCAAGTATGGGGTACCTCCATATTGAACATGATCCATTAACTCATATAGTTGCCACACTTGACTTCTCACTTGATTTGTCACTCTTTGATGATGCTCATTGGCTATTTGCCTCATTCTTAGTTGGTGATTAAGTAAGGATATTTTAGTTTGCAAATCCTTGAAAGGATCCATTGTGAAATAATCCTACAAAACAAGAGAAAAATCAAAAGTAAAATAGACAACAGTGGAAATAAGTATGTAAACTAAAATAAAACAAAACAAACAAAAGTATCGAAGTAAAGAGATTACTTAGTATCAAAAAATTAGTAAAGCGCACAATCACGAATACTTGTACCAAAAACTTGATGGGTGGGAATGTGTGTATATAAAATAATACACTTGTAATGGCATGAGAATGCATGCATCGCCTCAAGTAATATAGTGTTTTAAAAGAGTAAGAGTGTCGATCCCACAAGGATTAGGTTACTAAGTCTTGAAAATGTCCTAGTCTCGCTTTATACGGATGATGGACTTAATGGCGAGTAAGAAAAACTAAAAAATCTAATCTATCATGCAAATATGAAATAGAATGGGAAAAACTAAGAGTTTATATTTCATTTGATTAATCCCTTATGTATCATGGACCAATTTATTCCAATTAATATTCTGTCACACATTAATGGTAAGCCTCACTATTGCACATGTAGATCTCTTTTGATGATCACATTCTACTCCTAAGACTTAGGTATTTTCATCTCTACTCAGCAGCACCCCAAAGTCCTAAGGCGCAATAACTCTGATAGATCTAATCTACCACAAAAGACCCATGAATATCTCTAAACTATGGTGAAATGTGATGTTTTACCCATGTCTAATCGAACTCTTACTTCTCACATCTTGAATTGAACCACATCACATATCAATGGTATCTAATCATTGATACACATTAAGAACAGGATAGAACAATTAATAGAAAGATGCCTCAAATATCAATTAGAATATAAACCCATGTTCAAATACATAAATCAAAATCAAACTACATCTAAAACCCTAGAAAGTAAAATCAAAACATGAAAGGGTGAAAATCTGACCAAAAGCGAACCCGAGGAAAACACAAAATAAACTTCTTCTTCAATCTTCTTCCTCGAGAGCCTTGTCTAGGTTAGGAACCACTGAGGCTTATTCCTTTACCCTCTAGTTAGAGGTCCTCCTCTAAAATAAAGAAATAAAATGTTTATATAAGTCT
>JAEQBH010007322.1:0-61908 GCA_016808115.1 Tetrastigma voinierianum | reverse complement strand
AGAAAATTCAGAGTCACATATCTTATTTTTGTTTTAGTAACATAGAATGTATTAATAAACCCTATATAAAAATGCTAGTTGATGTAGAAAAAGAATTCAAATTTATCTTTATATTTTAAAAAAAATTAGTTTTAAAATTTTATGAAAATTGAGATAATAACAGATTTTTGAATATTCAACTTTTAATAGTTTTTTCGTTACTTTTCAGTTTAAATATATCAAAATTCATGTATCTCATATACAAATTCAAGTGTCTTATATAAAAATATATTATTTTTGAATTTTAATAATAGAAATTAGATTAAATTAGACAAATTATTACTGCAAGTGGAAAACAACGTTAGTAGGAGACATGGAGGTCGGGAGTCACATCATTATACCTATTTCTAATTGTGTATCTCATAAAGATGTATATTTCTACTGGAAGAGTCTATCGCTATATTTTGACGTCAATACCAGTTTTATTTCTAAATATGTTATTGATGACTACCTTAAAACTCTGATTATGATATACCCAATGAAACCTAACAAAATCATGATATTTATACGGATATCACAATAGACAAAATTGAATGATTACATTTCAAAGCTAAACGCCTGTTCTACTACTTATGTTCATATCTATCAGTCCCGCTTGATTTCTCAGTCTGTACTTTATGTAAAAGGTTTAAATGGATATTCATCGTTATTTCTAAAAACCTAAATGAAACCTCAAAACCAAACATATGAGAATCCCTTCATGTTTCCAACCTTTATAATATTTCAAAAATGATTCCATTTAGGTAATTTTTGTTTAAACCCATTATTAAGTGTCATTCATTATTCTTATAAAAATGTGAAGGATGAAAAATTAACCAAGTTTATATGATGTCATATTTGATAATTAAAAAATTTGTTGATATAATTTTTCCTCTCTCGTAGGGCCCAAACGCTTGGATGGTGTCATGTACGAATATTTTTCATGTGGATACATGAGATATAATTGCAACAGTTTAACATCTCAAAGTTTATTTACCTATGTATTGTCATAAGTATGCTAAACTCTATACATATATTTAATCCAGAATGATATTAATATATTTTTTTCTTGCCATATATTTTAGTTTGAATGAAAAAAAAACCTACTCACGAGCCAAGTTAAGATGAAGTGAGATTTGAATGAGTCTCATTTTTTACCACTCTTATCTTAGATTAAGTATAGTGGGTATGTGAATTTTATAATTTTTTTAATAAAATTTCAAACATAAATTTAAATTAATGTTGCATTTTTCCTAGCTACAAGGTAAATAATGACATTTGTAGCTATTGCAATTTTGAGATTACAGGATCATGCATAAGATCTTGTTGTCATGTATAGATAGTTGGATTTTTGATACTTTTGGGTACATATCTAGATCTTATTGTGATGGAAGGTATAAGTTCATATATATAGTTTTTTTTTTTTTTTTAATTATATATGTTTACTAGGTTCTTTTTTCATAATTTTGGTACATATTAATATATTTTAAAAGCTAAATATAAACTTAAATTAATGTAGTTTTTACCTATCTACAACATGTTGGAAGACATTTACGATAAGTGCATTTTGGAGAGTGCAAAAATCATATATATATATTCTGCTATCATGTAGAGTATAACTATTTCTTTTGATATTTTTAGTACATACATTATCTAGATTTTCTTTTCTTCCCAAAATACATCACTACATTTTTTTTTGGGATATATATTTGAATATAGGCTTCATATATTTTTAATTGGTACATTCAAATCTATACATAACCTAATATTGTTTTTCTTACTTGGAAGATGTTGGGTGACATTTGCAATAATTGTAGTTTTTAGAGTGCAAAGATCATGCATAAGTTCTAGTCATACCTACAATCTAAATTTATGGGTAAATATTTATGTCTTTCTTTTCATTTTCCTTATATATTTGGAGCAGTAGAAGATCATGTATGGTTGTTAGGTTGTTTTGTGAATACATTTTGGTAAATGCTTATATCTTTTTAATATAAATATAGCACATTGTTCTTTCTACTTGCAAGAGGTTGAATGACATTTGTAGATTTGTAATTTTTAGAGTATAAGTTTTTGCATGTTCATATACAACAATTGAATTTTTGGGTAAATATCTATCACTATTTTTTGGATATATTTTATAAGAGTACAATATTATGTATGGTTGCTAGGTTGGTTGTGATACATTTAGATATACTTGGGCACATGTTTTACATCTTTTTAATAAACTTTCAAATACAAACATAAAAACAATATTTTTGCTTTTTCATACTTGCAAGAGGTTGGGTGAAATCTTTGATACACCTAAAACATGAATTCTTTGTCATTGAACTTTTAACAAACTTTTAACTATAAACATATAGTAATGTTATTTTTTTCTAACTTCTTTAGAGGTCAGGGTTTGATAACATGATAATATAAAATTGCTAGGTTGATTGTAATTACTTTTGGGTATATATTTATGTTTTTTTTTATTAATCTTTTAAACATAAAATTAAACTAACACTTTTTTTTCTTATTTGCAAAAGGTTAGGTGACATTTGCAACAGTTGCAGTTTTCAAGAAACAAGATCTTTGATACATTCTATATATCATGTATAACTATTGGATTTTTGGGCACATATTGGGCTTTTTTTTTTGTTTTGGATATATTTGATGGCAATGGAAGATCATGTAATTGTTAAGGTTTTTCTTTTTATTTTCAATATATTTGGCTACATGTTTGTATATATTTTATGTACGTATAATTGAAATTACTATATATATATATATATATATATATATATATATATATATATATATATATATATATATATATATTAGTTTTTGATACTTAGATTTTTGTTCTATGATATAAAAGTTAATATTGAGTTTTGATAATAGATTCACTTTTGCACAAAGTTTAGTTTGGATTCAAATCATTTCGGCAACAAGTTAAGTTTTTGACATATTCCATATGCAACCTTGACATAGAATGAAATACTTTTGATATATGAATAAATAAATTTTAACAAAAATAAACTATATTCCTTGACATAAAGTGGCGAACATATTAAAAATTTAACTTTTGAAAAAACCATCATTGATATTTGTAAAATTATATTTGATACTCAAGTTTGATATATATTGAATATAATCTTCACAAAATAGTGAGTCAATGTTCACACATATTTAACCAAATCTTGACATATGCATATGTCAAGCTACCTTTCACCCTTTCTTGACACTGGCATAGATGACATATGCATATACCTATCTATCTTGACATATATCCCTTATCTTGGATTCGTGAAAACTCCGTCACAAAGACCCTTTTTCAGAAGGCATGTATCGAGACAAAGACCGCACAAGCAAAGATTTTCTTTATGCGAAAGCTAATGAATTTGAAGCTCAAGGAAGGTTAATCAATTGTTGAGCATCTAAATGGCTGCGAAGGAATGATCACACAATTATCAGTTGCAGGTCTCTCACTTGATGATGAGACCCGAGCATGCTTGCTACTCGACTCATTACTAAACAGTTGGAACACTTTAGTGGTGTCTTTGGGAAATTCAGCCCAGAAGGAAAAATCACGTTGGCTACTGGCCACAATAGCCTATTAAATGAAGAAAAATCGGCGGAAGGACTTTGTGGAAATGACACATGCCCTTGTCACAGAGAACAAGGGTCGAAGCAAAAGCAAAGGAACATTTGGGCATAACAAGTCAAGAGGCAGATCCAAGTCTAGAGGGAAAATAAAGTGTTATCATTGTGGCAAAATAGGCCACATGAAAAGGAACTGCAAAATCCTAAAGCAAGGAGGAGACAAGAGCTAGAAGTAGGAAGACGAAAAAATACTACCGCTACAACAAGTACCAGTGACAATGAGGTGACCTTACTTTGCAATTAAGAAGATTGTTGTCATGTAGTAGAACAAGATGTCAAGTGGGTAGTGGACTTAGTAGCATCATACCATTGCATTCCTAAAAGGGCATTTCAGCAAAGCATGAGAGACTTTGGCAGACCGGTGAAGATGGGAAATGCGCTTCCTTATATCACTTCCGGACGGTGACATCCAGATACAAACAAGTACGGGGTGCACTTTAACGCTGAAAGACGTGGGCGACACATCTGCATCATACCTAAACATGATTTCTTGCATATGCCAGACAAGGATGGATACAATCACTTATCAATAATGGCAATTGAAGCTCACCAAGGATCATTGTTGTTGGGCATCAGGCGATTATGTTGTCTGGTCAGATAAATAATACGCTAAAGGTGTGCGCAGGACATAAATGCAAGCCGACGATGATACATTTAGATTTGTGGGGTATGCCGGTTAGCACGTATGAGCGAGAAGGGGTTACAACTTTTGGCCAAACAGTTCCTCATTCCTATGGTCAAAGACAAATCATCAAACCCTTGTGACTATCGCTATTTGGAAAGCAAATAAAGTATCATTCCAGCGAACCCACTCAAAATCGGGAAAATCGGGAATTAGTATACAGATGTTTGATAATCTATGGAGTGTAGATTCACTAGTGGTAACAAATACTTTGTTACTTTCATTGACAATGCTTCACAAAAGACATGGGTATACCTGTTGCATACAAAAAGTTAGGTATTCCAATATTTTCAAAAATTCCATGCCATGGTGGAGAGAGAGACGGGAAATCCTCTGAAGCGACTTCAAATCGATAATGGTGGAGAATACATATCTAAGGAGTTCAAAGAATATTGCTCAAAGCATGGAATTAGCACTAGAAGACTCGCTCCCGGTACACCATAAAGATAAACGGTGTCATAGAGAGGATGAATGGGACCATCAGGGAAAAACCCATGTTAAAATCACAAACTTCCTAAGTCATTTTTGTGCAGTTGTTAACGACGCAATCTACCTCGATCAACAGATCGTCATCGCCTGGGACTTCGATATTCTCAAAGAGTTTCGGATGAAAAAGACATTCCATACCGGGTTATCAAGGTGTTTAGATGCAAAGCATTCATGCATGTACAAAGCGCGAGGCAAAGATCGAAGCTTAATGATAAAGCAACCTCGCAGACTCTACCGATATGGAGATGAGGAGTTCAGCTATAGGCTACGGGATTCAGAGAAGAAAAAGATAGTCAGAAGCAGAGACATCGTGTTTCATGAACACAAACCATTGAAGATATGGAGAAAAATGTGAGTGGTGCAAAGCTCACATATGAAGACGTCATAGACCGACATCTTGAACAAACTTCATTAGAAAGTGCCACTAATGAAACGTAGATGTCTCGAATCGTAACTGTGGATGGAACTCAAGAAGTACCATCGAGGAGGAAGAAAAGTGGTGATGATAGTGATAGGGGAGGTGTTGATCGTGGTAGCAAATGTCACAATAGAAGAAGTAATAGACGACAACCAAAGAAAATAAGTCATCTCTCTCTCTCCTCTCAAGGTATCCAAGTTCAAAGTGATATTCTAATCAAGGATACAAAGAGGGAGCCCTGAAAAGCTTCCAAGAAGTACACAATTTCACAAAGACAAAGACTATTGATAAAGCCAAGCAGAAGAGATGAACTCCTTATGGAAAATAATACCTACGAGCCGACAACCGCCAAAAGGGAGAAAAGTACTCAAGAATAAATGGGTGTTTAAGCTAAAAAATGACAACGAGAAGCCAAGTACAACGCTTGTTTAGTAGTGAAAGGTTTCGGCTAAAATCAAGGTATTGACTTTGATGAAAATTTTCACCATAGAAAATGTGTTCCATTCGAAAGTTAAGTACTAGATTGGCGTACTATAATATGAATCTCTAATTGGAGCAACTCGATGTTATGATCGCATTTCGCATGGTGATTCGACGAAGAGATCTTTATGGAGCAACCGTAAAGCTTCAAAGTGAAAGGGAAGGAGAATAGTATTGTCTATAAGTTAAAGAAAAGCTCCAGGCAATGACTTAAATAAAGCCACGACAATGAGTAAGAAATTTGTTCTTCATGACGTAGTCAGAGTATAAAAGGACATTTGCAGATCCTTGTGTTTATGTTCGGAGATTCCCTGATGATAAATTCGTCATTCTCCTATTATATGTTGATGATATGTTGATTGTGGGTCAGGATGTCGATATAATCCAAAAGTTAAAAAAGAATTATCAAAGACGTCATTACGGCGATTGGGTTTGCGGTAAAGCATATCTGGGAATGGAGATTCTCGCGAGATAGAAGGCGCATAAACCAGGTTTGTTGCATGCAGAACATATACTTCAGAACTATGCTGTGAAAGGTTCAATATGAAAAATTCAAAGCTAGCCTCTACACCACTTGCTTGACATTTCAAGCTAAGTAAGAGGCTTTATTTATCTACGGAGAAAGAAAAAGGCGAAATGCCAGTCATTCCATACTCATCGGAAATTGGAAGTCTGATGTATGCTATGGTGTGTACATGTTTAGATATATCTCATGCAGTTGGAGTTGTAAGTAGATTCCTAGTAAATCCTGGTAAAGCACATTGGGAGGTAGTGAAATGGATCTTTAGATATCTCATAAGCACCTCAAAGGTATGTTTAAGTTTTGGGGGATCAAAACCATCTCATGTTATACTCGATTTCTTGATATGGCTCTGAGACCTGTAAATTGTAGAAAATCTACTTCTGGGTACTTATTTACATTTGTAGGGGTAGCTATATCATGACAGTCAAAGCTACAAAAGTGTGTTTCACTATCTACTACAAAAGTAGAGTATATTGCAGCTACTGAAACTGGAAAAGAGATGCTATGGATGAAGCAGTTTCTTCAAGAACCGGATTTAAATGTAGAGACTACATAGTACATTGTGATAGTCAGCAAAGGAGAAGATCATCTTAAGTAAGAACACTCGTATCATGCAAGGACGAAGCACATAGATGTGAGATATCATTGGATGAGGAAGGCAATTGAAGAACAACTATTCCAAATAAGAAATATCCACACTAACGAGAATACTACTGATATGATGACGAAGGTCATTACAAAAGAAAAACTGGCACAATGTATCAAAAACACGAGCATGAGCTCCTACTAAGGAGTCAAGAAGACTCTCACTTTCATTTGTTTGTTGTGATGAGTCTGTAGAGGAGATTCTGTGGGGTCCGAATTATAAATGTTGCCGCAACAAATAGCATAGCTCTTTAGGAGAACATTTTTCCACGTCTGACCTATATTCAGATGGATGAGAATTCGACCCTGTTCCAGCCAATGAAATTGATTTCCATTTCAACCAATGAAGTCCATTCGAGGATCAAACCTTTGCCTATAAATAGAGTTCGAGGAACATAATCAAATGGAAATTTCAGGAGATTAGAAAGAGTTCCAAAGATCATTCTTTCAATCACAGAGAGTTGAAAGAATAAGTGTGAAACAGATGGGGTTATCACACCGGGGAGAGTGGCAAGAAACATAGTACTTCATAGAGAGTATTGAGAGGTAAACCGGGAGAGGATTGTGAGCGTATCCTGTGTGGACATCTCAGGTCGCTTATCTTATAATGGATTATTTTCTCGGATTTCCCCCATGAATGTTTCCCTCATTCTGAGGGTTTTACCATGTTATTATCTTATCATCTCATTCACTAAAGATTGGCTTGAATAATTCCAACCCACTTTCATTTCGAAGGTCAAGTACAAACTACCTCAATTTACAGCTTATTACGTGGATTGGCCCAGCCTCCCAAATTGCCTATTTACAATTCTGTGAATTTGCACAACCACCCAACTAATTATAATTTCATGATTTGGCATTGTTATTGGGAGTATTCCTAAATCTAGATTTCTAAGGAAGATAAAAATGGTAATTTCGGGCCAGAACCTAATTTTTCTAGATCTCGACGACAAAATCCGACTTCACCTGGCCGAATCGCCTCAGCGAAATCTAGCTACCACGTTGAATTTGGTCGAATCTCGAGACGAAAATTTCACGCTTTTTCGAGGCACGTAGGAGCGTGACACTTGGCACTTTATGAGTGGCCCAAGAGGCGCCTTAATGTCAAGCTAAGTGGAGAGCCAAACATTGAGCCTGCGGGGCTCACATGTGACACATGGCATCATGCCATTGGGAGGGAAACTAAGGTGATGGATAGCGATATGCAACCACGAGCCAATGGAAGCTTGACACTTGGCAAGTGAGAGGATAATTCTCTTGACCAACCTTGACCCAAATCAGTTTGGGAGAGGGAAAGAGAGAGAGGGAGGCCAACGGAGAGAGAGGGAGATTTTTTAGAGAGAGAAGCTCTCACTTCTCTCTAGAATTTCCTACGATGGAACCCGCAGCTCCCGACGAGGCAAGAAAGCTGCTCCACGGCAAAAGACTGTACTCATTTTGGGGAGTTTCGACAACCCTAAAGGTAGGGTTTTTCTCTCCTACTTGCTTTACTTTTCGTTTAAGGGCCATGTAATGGATAGGATTTGTCGAGGCCCTGATGGTCGTGGTTTCTGCCCAAAAGATTTAGACCGAGTGAATAAATCCCCGAATGGTCAATAAATTCACTGACCGCTTGCTTGGATCTCAGGTGGCGCCAGGTTATTGCCACGGTAAAATAACACGCTTGCGATGTCAGGCGCCCAAGATGGACTACTTTAGATTGTGCCTAGCCCATGCAACAGCTAATTCCATGCTATTTGGTCATAAATTGAATAACATGTTGTATGCGAATTAATTTTGTTAAAATATGCATGAGGATATTAGCATGTGTTGAATGTTGTTGTGCCATTGCATTGCACTTAGGCGGAGACTCAAGTAGGGAAATTTACCACGGGCATTGCTCACCCCGGCTCGAATATATTTTTCGTGCAATCGAAGACGTACTTGGGGATGGGAAGCATCCGGAGCCTTAGAAGCGAAGAAATGGCCAAATTGGCCTTATCTTGTATTTTTTTTTGTAAAATTCTGGGCAAGAGACCTAGTTTAGTGTAAATTGTAATAAAAAACAATTGTAAATAAATCATTTTGTATAAAATATTGGTTTTTATGAGTATTGGTTTATGAGCCAAGAGGCATTTATACCAGTATGGGTCTCGTGGATACGTAGACAAATGATGTCTACGTGTTGATCGGTAAATAACTGACACCCCGGCTCAAGGCCACAAACACCAAGTGTTCATTTACTTCTTTAAAAGGATTACATTGCCACCAATTACAATAATTACGTTGGATTGGCAAAGGCACCCAAAAATATTACTTGTTGTAATATTTCACAGGTCACTCACAATCCCAACACAGAGGGCACGGAAAAGAGACGGAACCAGATCTCGAAGCTTCTGGAATTTTTTCATTGAACAACAAGGAGAAACAAAATACATATTTCTATACTAGTTTCAGTCTTTTACAGGAGAGAAAGTTTCAGTGCTTTGAGGTGTATCATAAGTCTCAGTAGGCTGACAATAGGTGAGGAGAGCGTGACTTGAGGTGCACATGGACTGCATAATGTTCTAGAAGCACCACTTGAGAGCTTATCACCTGATGAAGTGTGTACAGCAGAGTAATATGAGGAAGCAGATGTGTCTTGAACAGCACTGTCACATGCTTCAACAGTGATGGAAGAGCAGCTCATAGGAAAGACATTTAGGTTAAGGAAGGACTGGTTGTTTGTGTACCAGCTTGCAACAAATAAGTAGAATAAAGAAGAAGAAAACGAAAGCCTTGGACGTCAGTTTGACCGATAGATGTTAATGGGTTCAACACCATTAAACATATAAAATTTGCAGAGAATTCTTATTCATTGAAATACTAACTTTTGTCTCTGAAATGCACTACCATAGAAGTGCATAGATTCATCTTCTCCTCCAAGGATATACTGTTTGTAGGAATGCCTTAAATTTTTTTTGTTTACTCTTCTTATTTTTCTTTTTCATAAGCTTCTTCAATTACACTCTTTCTGCAATACACTACTTAAAGGTTAGCATTAATTAAAATAGAAACTTAGAAGCAACTATGAGTCTGGAAATCGATTCAAAGAAAAATGTAATAAAAACCAAAACTGTGGATTTTCTCCCCACAATCTTTGTTTGTTGTTTCAAGCATATATTTTTAAGTTAACAACTTCAGTTAAAAAGAAGCATTTCTTTTTATCAAAATAAGGACCAAAAAGATGCTATGCTCAAATTAATGGATGCTATCTTGGTTGTAGTCTTCATTCCAGGATCAGTCAAATTAGTGGAAACCAACAATCCTGCCAAATTTGCATTTAGGGAATGTGCAAGTCAGAGTGACAGTTGTAGACATATATATTTATCAAACAAATCAATCCAATCAATATTTTGCCAAAAAAAAAGAAAAATCAGATACCCCATCTGGCGATATAATATCACTTCTAAAAATGATTCAAGTATGATTTGTAATTTAAGCCCGGCCTAAACGTAAAGAATAAGCATTCATTTTTAATGCACATTTCTATAACCTTGTAATGCATTTATGATGCGCAAATCTATACATCTCTCCTCCTTTCTCTCTCTCTCTCAAGAGTGATTCAGAGGTGTGGTAGTAATTTTAAATATATGTATGCATTTTTTATATATATATATATATATATATATATATATATATATATCTATACATTTCCATGCATGCATGTATTATTTATGTAGATAATTTTGGTTCTCTCTCGTGATTCAGAGGTATGGTAGTAATTTTATATAGTTAACATGAAGATCATGTATGGCCTTTAATATATATATATATATTTCAATGCATGCATAGTATTATTTTATGTAGATAATATGGTTCTAGTTGTAGACATTGAAACTAATCTGATTTTTATATGGTGGGTTAACAATAATTCAATGCATGCATTATTTTATGCAGATAATGGTTTTAGATTTAGACTTTCAAAACTAATTCAAAGGAGCTAGGTTGTACTACTTCAATTTAAATTTATTAAAATATTTTATCAATTACTTCAAATCTATTTAACTTAATTTAACTATTCGACACAAATCAAATAATTTTATGAAGATATAAATTTCCAATTACTTTTAGTAATATATAATTTTTTCCATGATTAGTCAAACATAAGAAGAACATTTTCTTTATTATGGTTTTCCGCTAATGTTCGGTTCCTACAAAATTTGAGAGAAAAATGTGAAAGAAAGAAAATAATTTTTTCCATGAGAAGAACATTTTCTTTAGCATGTTTTTCTACTTATGCTCGGTTTCTAGAAAATTTGAGAGAAAATGTAAGAGAGAAAAATAGAAAGAAAAAGTAGAAGGAAAGAAAACAAATTTAGGAAAATAAAATATATATAATTAAATGTAATATATGAGTATTTACTAATTTCAACTTATTTGATTTATTTAAGTTCATTAATATAAAGATTAAATAGTTAAAATATACAAGTTTTTAAATTAAGCAGTGTTACACGCTTAATCTAAACTCTACTCTAATTAATAGTCTAACGCCCGCACAAAGTCTACTGCTGGGCCCGCCCATGAAGCGCCTAAGGTGGCCCATTACACTAAACCATAATGAACCCACTGCACAGGCGCCCTAAACCCGTGGGATCCTGAGTCCCCTGCTGTCTACACTCCACCACATATAAAATGACAAAGATATATTTATCCCCGAATTTCCTAATTTCAAACTCTTTATTTGGAAGAATAATCATTCATAAGGAAAAAATATTATTCCTAAAATAAGAACAAAGATTTTTAAACCAACCCTGCAAATTAGGAAGATCCCCACGTAAGAAGGTATGTACCCCATTATCTCAACCTCATCCTTCTTCCTCTCCGTACTTTTTCTGACTTAATCATCGGAGAGACGGCCGACCCACCACACCGGACCTTTTGCAGCCCATGGCTGCGTCAGATGCCTGATGTAGACACGTTTTAACAAATTGTCTTACAATCGCGCCGTTATGGGAATCGAACAAAAAGTCTCGCCACGACGGCAGCAGCCTCACTTCCACAACCACAGTTCAAGAGTCTCGTCATTTCAGCCTCGATTGATCCTCGTATTCTGAAGATTCTGATCTACTGGGAAGTCGCAACGTCATGTAACCCCGTATCCAACCACGGTGAAGATAAATTCCTTTATTAAGGCCAAGGTAGGAAGAGGAAGAAGAAGGAACAAGAAGGAGTTAAAGTCATGTTGGACGAGCGGCGACTGATCGGAGAAATCCGCAAACCTAGAAGAGTATTATCAATAAAAGCCTTAAAATATCCTCTATCAATCTTTGCAATAGCCCACTATAAAAAGTCCGTAGATGAGCCAATAAATGACTACGTCCTTCCTAAGATGCATTACATCTAACCTGGGCTTATATAAAAGTTCCTGATGATGCGTAAAATGACTGGTCCCATCAAAAGATAGATCACATCTAGTCGGTCAAATTAAGTGTCTGGGTGGCGCAGTTAAAATGACTCCCGCTCCGGCCTCAGCATAGATAACATCTAGCCGGGGTCAAATTCCAAAGTCCGGTGGCGCGCAGAAACTCCACCATCCCGGGCCAAAGATAGACTGAAGATCTAGCCGGGTCAAATTAAAAGTCCTGTGAAGCAGAATAAAATGACTACCTGCCCGGGAAGATAGATTACATCTTAGGCCGGGTCAAATTCCAAAGTCCGGGTGACGCAGGAAACTAACTTGTCCGGCCTAGCATTGATCACACTAGTTTGTCAAATTGCAGTTCGTGTATGTGAAAACGATCTTCCCTACCCAAATTTAGATAACTTCTAAATTTAAATAATTCCAGTGTCCGTGGCATAGGAACCTATCATTCACCTGATAGATCACATCTAGTCTGTCAAATTAAAGTCCAGTGGTAAAGAAAATTGCTCGCCTACCAGCATGGGATAAACATCTAGCTAGTCAATTCCAAAGTTCGGATGGCGCTAAATGCCCTATCCGGCCTAGCATGGTTAATATCCAGCCGGCTCATATTAAAGTCCGGATGACGCTAAATGCCATATCCGGCCCGACATCGTTAATGCCCAGCAGGCTCATATTAAAGTCTGGATGGCGCAAAATGCCCTATCCGACCCGGCATGGTGAATACCCAACTGGCTCAGACTAAAAGCCCGGACGACACTACATGATCTGTCTGGCCCAGCATGGTTAATATCCAGTCGGCTCATATTAAAGTCCGGATGGCGCAACACTTATCCGGGCCCAACATGGTTAGTACCCACCGCTCACTAAAAGCCCTGACGGAGCGCTACATGATCCGGGTCCGACCGACATGGTTAATATCTAGCCTGCCATATTAAAGTCCGGATGGTGCAATGCCCTATCCGACCCAAAGATGGTTAATATCCAACAAATTTCATATTAAAGTCCGGAGGCGCTAAATGCCCTATCCTACCCGGCATGGTTAATATCCACCCCACCTGTTAAAGTCCCGATGGCGCTAAACGCCCTATTCACCGGCCAGTTAATGCCCAGCCTACTTCGTATTAAAGTCCGACGACGCTGAATGCCTGGTCCGACCCTAAGATGGTTAGTACCCAACCGCTCGAATAAAAGTCCGGGATGGCGCCCATGACCTGTCCACCGCATGAAAGACTCCCACCAACTCCGGGACAAAAGTCCGGATTACGCTACATAACTTGTCCCGGGCCAAGATGGTTAATGCCTGCCGACCTAATAAAGCCCTGATGATGCCACATGACCGTCCGCCCCGACATGGTTAATGCCCAACAGCCATAATAAAGCTCTGATGGCGTCAGATGATTCGTCCGCCATGCCCGACGGCTACGCCCGTGACGACAGATGAAAAGCCGTCCATGGCGCGAATGTTCTATCCGTCCGATGACGGGTTAATGCCTACCGGCCACATTAAAGTCCTGATAATGATACATGACTGCTCGCCATACCCAAGAGATGGTTAATGCCCACGGCCATAAGCCCTGATGGCGCGATATTGATCTCGCCCACATACTGCGATGTGGCTAATGCTCACCGGCAGATTAAAGTCCGAATGCAGCAATGCCCTATCCGCGTGGGTATGGGAAAGAATGCCCACGGCCACAAAAGCCTGATGGCGCTACATGATTCGCCCGGGCCATGCCCAAAGATGTGGTAGTTACGCCCAACCAAGGCAGATTAAAGTCCCGGTGAAGCGAATAATGATCCGACCCGCAGATGTAGCCGGGATCCCAAGCCGCCGACAGTTACCTGATGACGACCAGCCGCCTGCCGTTCGACACTTCCTTAATGCCGTGATCAATAATAGCTCTAAGTCGCCCGACACTTTCTTAGTGCTGTACTCGCTTTAAGCCGCCCGCAATTTTATGTGCGCCACGTGATCAGGACTCCGCTGTGCTTTCTTTCTTCAATCACCGGGGCAGGCTCGCTCTTTGTTCCTCAAAGGTGACCGATCCGATCGGGATTTAAGCCGCGACTGGGTTCCTCTAATGACTCCCGCCAAGGCTTTCGAGCTAACCCCGCCTGGAAGAGCTACCGAGATTGACTTCCTTCAAAATATCAGGAAAAACAAAATATTCCACCCCTGTCCACCTCCCGGCAACAAACTGGGAAGAGAGGAGCTTATGTAAGGAAAAAGGGTCGAGCCTAACTCCCCGCAGTTCTTCACACCACAAGAGGGGCTCGCGCAGTTCTCCTCGCTGACCTCGAAAGGCCGATCGGTGTCGGGAACGCGGTGCTCACACCACTTTATATCCAAACATGCTCAATGGACGATGCCACCCTCCTCCTGGGCTCCCTCAGCCTTCACTGGTTCTCAAAGTTAATCGTATTTTTTCCCAACCTAAGAAGTATCAACCTTCGCCTGAAAAAGGGGGCAGCTGTGGGCATGTTCACTTTAGTCTAAAACCCACTTCCATTATCAATAGGTAGTCTCCAAGATTCAAGACAGCTCATTGCTTCGTCTGGCCATGAAGCGGCCCAAGGCGCCATTAAACTAAAAACCACAAGGGAACCCACCGCATGGGTAGTCCTAAAACTGGATCCCGAGTCCCCCAGCCTTACTCACCACATATGGGAAAATACAACTAAAGTATATATTTATCCCCGAATTTCCTAATTTCTGTAATCCTTTATTTGAAGATAAATCCTTCATATGAAAACAACATTATTCCTAAAATAAGAACGGAGATTTGGGAATCGAACCCTATAAATTGGGAAGATCCCCCACAGAAGAAGGTATGCAATTCCTATTATCTCAACCTCCTCCTTCTTCCTCTCCATATTGCTGACTTAATCATCGGAGAGGCGGCCGACCCACCACCGTCGAATCGCCTCTTGCGTTCACATTAAGGCCACGTATGTCCCGTAGAACGACGAAACAAAATTGGTTTTTACAAGTTTATCAATATAGTCAACCAGTGAACTATGGAACGATAACTTTTTCGGTTTAATAATCAATCTTATTTTTAAAACATTGCATATTAATAAGCCTTTAGTTATATTTTCTGATTTTTATTTTTTTCTAATTTAATTTAATTATCTATTTTATGGTTGAATAAGTTAAATTTTTAAATGCAAAAACGAATATTTTCTATAACAAATTTTCTATTAACTTTTAATTAAGTTTATTTTATTTTTACTCCTTACTGACATAATATTTAGCGACAACGTAAAAAGTGAGTCATGCAACACCATCACTAAAATTTAATGACAAGATATTTTCTTAAAGTACAGTTTTCATTTATTTGAAAGAGAGCAATACTTTAGAGTTGAACTCTTTCCCCTAACAACAACATCTAGACTCCCTCAAGCCCAAAAATATCATTCAACAAGATGTATAAATTTGCCCAACATTAAGAGAGTTAAGCAATACTTGCAACAGGCATTCAATAGCAAAAACGCCTTATTCTTCTTTGCATGTGCTTCTTATCTTTGCTTCAAATCGTGTCCCCTATTTAATATCAATATTCAGTATCTTTATGCTTCATAATCAATCCCAACATGGCAATTGTAAGATCCTGATTTTATTCCATAATCATCATTAAGACATTCTTCCTCCCCACAAAATTCATCAGTCATGATTGAATCTTTCAGATTTGATTTTTGCCCAATATCACCCTCTAATCTTCCTTATTCATCTATGTGAATATTATCTTTGATATGTAGAATATTTTGATCTAGAATCCGTGTTGACTAAATAAGGTATGTTTTGTCAAACAACTTGATTTTACCAAACACCATCCTCGTGCACAACAATGTGCATTGTGTACTTGTTATCGGAAAACATGCACTTATTTTGCCCGAGACCATAATCGACTCATTCCAACAATACTAATCTATTTTAGGAGTCAATCTTGAAAGTTAAAAAGCTGGAAGACATTCAGCCTCTTGAATCTTTCTAGTTATACTATAGATTTCAACATTTTTCTTCAATTTTCAATGTTATAAATTTTTTCAAACCATGTTTTTAAGACTAGCTATCTAGAAAATAATTTTTTCAATGATTTTAAAGAATCCATTTTGTGGTGTGTTATTACTAAATTAAATGCAATCTTGAATTCATTTACAAGGCAAGTGTGTAACTACTTTTCGTCGCAGCTTTCTAAACGTGACCATAAACTTAAATGTTGTGATTAAATTATTAAGGATATCTACAACACCAGAGGGACACCTTTTTTTACCATGATTATTAGTTCGTTAAAAATATGGGTAGCTCATAGGTGATTTGCTACTTTTGAATATTTGGTTTCTAGTCATTTTTTTATTGAGGAAAAATTTATCATATATGTTAAGGAAAACGAAAAAAGAAACACGAACAAACGAATTTATATTGAAACCTTAAAAAGGGAAAAAACTTTGGTATGAATACGTACTTTAGTATAGGGGTTAAACCCAATTCCTTTCTATTAGTATAGATCCCTCAAAAAATTCACAAGTCCGGCGAAATTAGGGTCATTAAACTCTAACAATATAAAATGTCATAGCACTTCTTTAGTAAAATTAAAAAGTAACGAGTGTTGATGCAAACAAGGAAAAACAATAAGAGAAAAAAGAATAATATGCTTAGTTCACTTTGCTAGCCTTGTAAGATAATAAAACTTCACTTGTCACAATTTCACTTATCGAAATATTATCCTTAAAGTAATAATCAAAATCATTTTCCATTTATTTAATATCTACATAAACTGATGACTAATTTGTTTAGTATTCCGAATGTAGTAAGAAAATTAGTCTCGTAAAATCAATTTCTTCCTCCATATTTTGACTCGAAATTAGCATTCGTATGGTTCACTCCTTTCATGCTTGAGGGGAGTTTTGGTCTGATTCTTCTGAAGACTCCAAAAACCAGTTGTTAAGATGTTCTGACGTCTCTTTAACCTGAAAGAAAATTAGTACTTATTAACGTATAACACCTAAATACTCAATTTTTATCAAAATTAAATATTTTGTGTTTAATTGAAAGTGTTTTAATAAACTAGTTCTACATTTTCATTCTTACAATACAAATTCTCATTTTTCTTCTCTCATATTTACCTGTCCAATTAGGTTCTCCAAGTTTATATTTGATGAGGGAAAGTGTTTGCATCCCTACTCGCATGTAATACTCCAATCCACATACCCTGTAAAATCAAAGAAGAATCTAAGACAAATAAAACAGGTGGAATCAAATGAGTCAAACTCAATACAAATCAAATGTCACTAAATTCAATATATGTAACATATATTTTTACTAATAAAGATAATAAAATTTTTTGACATAAAAGCATGCTAACTCTTACCCTAACTGAAAGATTAGCCACATAAGCTTGGGTAAAGCCCTATTGGGATCCCAATAGCATAATAGCAAAACAACATTAACAATACCAACTGCTCCTTGCCAACCAGCACCTATAGCCACCCCTAAGAAGGAGAGTTTTGTGAAAAATAATATAAAAATTTAAAAATAATCTAAAAAAGTATGTTTGAAAAATAATCTCAACTTTCCACGATGGAAATTAAAAAAAGTAAAGGTGTTATTTGAAAAAGACATTTCAGTGTAAATTTTTAATTTCTGCAAATATTAGAGGTATGTTTTTTAAGAAACACTTTCATTTATATTCATAATACATGAAACTTTAGAAAGAGTTTCTTCAAGAAACATTTTCAATTAAAATGTAAGGTTTTCAAAATTTTAGGCAAAAGTACATTAGACTTCAATTTAGGATTATTTCTCAACCTGCTCAGACATGGAATTTTTATTATGTTTTGGGCTAAATATCGAAAGCCCATATAAGAAGAGGCTCAAGATTGCCAGTCACTCTCACTTTCAATACCAATTTAAAGATATTGTTCTGAAGGTATAAAATTCTCTATTATATCTACAAACAATGGAAATAATAATGACTATTATTAGGCCAAAGAAACAAACACTCTGCCTATTAGTACTGGTTGAACACTGCTGAGCAAGCATTGAGAAAGAAAGGAGGATGCGAGACTTGAAACGGTTGCCACTACTTCCTTGTCACTTGTAAAAATATAACCAATATTGTGACCAAAGACTAAACACAAAACCCAGAAGAATACTCCAATACATATTGAATTGCATAAGATGACTTTGATAGAAAATTTTGCAGCTTTAGCATTTCCTCTCCCTAATTCATTTGCCACCCGCACACTATACAAATAAAGCCATAAAGAAATATTTTTTGTGAAGGAAATAAGGAGTGGAACATTAGAGAGAAATTAAGGAGAGAAATGATTTTGATAATAGAAGTCATACCATGAGGCACCTAGAAAACCAAGGCATAGCATCAATTCCCAAGTATTAATATTGATACTGAAAAATCAATAAATTAAAACGGTGTTTCTTAGTTGAGAAAAATGAAGATAAATGGATAAATGAATAGAACAAGATTAGATAAACCTTACCAAATTGGAGAAAGCAGATGGGCACGGATGCATTTTTCAAATACCCGGCCATCAAGAGTACAACAGCATTGTACCATACCTCTAAACTGTTGAAGATTTCAAGTAAATAAATGAATGATTTAGCAAAAATAAAATAAAAAAATTTCAAGTCTTTCAAATCCCATCTTATTTAGTTAAAACAATCAATTGTTGAATGCTTAGTAGTAAACTTGAATTGCAGTTTCATTTATTTTAGAATATTAAGTTTATCTTAATTTGTGCTTATTATGATGTTTCTTTTCGCTCGAAAAATTATATAGTTATATTTTATCATAACAGGTTTATACATTCTTAGGTTACATATTATTCAACTACATACAGGAGTTTAGTTAGTGTTCAGATTTGTTTCCCTATAGTTAAGCCTAATAGGGCTTGATGGTAAGTATATTCCTAGTTGATTCTAAGAATATCCAATAGATTTGAAATGTAATGATCTTTATCTAATCACAGAAATATCGGGTCGCTTTAAACCCGCCGGGAATCTAAAACACATCTACGAGGTTGTTAAATATAACACTAGGAACTTTCATCAAATGTGAAATGCTAAAATTCTTAATAAAGACACAATCTCCTCGTTATGTTCCGAGCAGGATCACAGCTTTAACACATGAACATCACCCACAAGACTACACAAACTACCATGTCAAATTTGGGGGAATCAACTTGATAACATTTTAAAATAACTTACTGTATTCAATTGTGTAGATATTCTCTTCTATGAGCTGAAAGAGGCTTCATAGCTTTAAAATGTGTCTAAAGTTTTGAAGAAGAATCTACACATAAATAACAAGAACTTCTTTTCTATATCCAGTGTAGCGAGATATTACTCAATTATGTTTGTTTATGATTCTTATTTACAAGAAACTTGTAGAATTTGTTTCCGTGATGCCAAAATAACTTCACAACAAGTGGATTCCAACGTTTCTACTCACTGAAGCCATGTGTGTCTTTACCTATTATACACAAGTGTAGTTTCTAGTGCCAAGTAAAAGTGGGGTGCAACATCATTCTAGCTGGTTATAATTTACTGGAACAAGTTATAGGTTGGATTCTTTCATGTTCTATATTTTCTTTTAGAAGCATATACAAAGATCTAGATTACAATTCCAAAAAGGCATAAGCCAATATGGAATCACCAAATGTATTATAAGAATATATATGCTTAATCCACTTTTCCAATCTTAATAGATTTCATTTAAAATTGTTATCATGCAAATGCTTTTGATGATGGTGATCTTGTTAATAGGAATAAAGCATATATAAAATAAAGAGGGAAAATGATAGAAATTAGAAATTTTTTATGGGGTTAATTACCAAATCATAAAGCCGGGAGGATAGTGAGAGCTTTATAACAGGCAATATATCAAAGTGAAGGCACAGCAGCAACCTTCCATGTTTCAGGGCACCAACCTCCAAAAACGTAGACAAACTCTCCAATAGCCATATAGACCAAGAAGATATGTTCAATGCAGCCATTGCTCCAGGAACCTCCCTAAGCTCACTTGATCACAAAAAGCCAGGATAGGAACACATGAAGCACAAAGGAGGAAGTATAGATAGCCATGCCACAATCATGTTCTTGAGTTGAGCGAAACATTTGGAAAGGTCATGCAACACAAGGAAGAGAAAAGTAAAGGAACCATAAAAAGCGAAAACTTCTAGTTTTGCTAGTGGCTTATGTCGTCATCCTGGCTGAGCAATTTGAGTATGGGAGTATAAAGATGAAACAAAGGGGTCATAATTGTATAATGCAAGGATCACGCTTCACATCTCTGCAGATACACCCACTTTATATGATATTGCTTTTGCTCCAAATGCTTAACACAGAGAGTTTCTGTTGCACTTGACATGCCCATCTACAAGAAGAGGAGAAAAAAAGAAGAAAATAGTTTATTGAGAAATGTGAAATATAAAAATTCCTTGGTTGGTTTCTAGAAAGTACTGAAGAAAGAAAAAATGTTAAGTATTAAATTATTTTCTTATATTTTATTATCTAATAAAAACTCTCAAGGAAAATCAAATACAAATAAATTACTTAGAAACATGGCACTTAAAATTATTTATATGATGTTTGGTTCTTATTTTTGCAACACATGTAACACTATTTTGGTCTTTTCAAAACTCCGTTCTTATTATTCGAATTTAAGATTTTCTGCTTACCTAGGAAAAAGAAAAAAGAACTAAATGCGTTTTCGTTCTCCTTATTTTGTCACAACAAAAGCAAAGTGTTCAAAAAACTATAAACAAAACACATGCCATTAATATCTGTATATTGATGAATTAAAATAAACAAAAATGTGAGTTTGAAGTAGTAACAATATTAACACGTTGAATCTAACTCTATTTTTAATTCCTTCATTTTTCTTTCCCTTCTATTTTTTTCTCTCTATTTTCTTTTACCATGCATTTTTCCTCAAATATAACGGAACCAAATACATATAGCCTTGCTGATTGAAGTGCTTCAATCATATTTCAAAAGCATAAAACTGGAATTCAAGAAATACAATAACAAGAAAATTAAATATAAGCAAGAAGTTACCAATGTCCAAATACAAAGCGCAAAAAAGGATTGTTTTGTGTAAGATAAAGGCGCGTAGAGATCTAGCTGGCTAATACACTCCAGCAAATGACTGTGTCACAACCAGCATTCCAAAGGCTGTAACTCTAGAAAGCATAGCAGGAAATGTTATCCTCCATACTGTCTTTGATTCTTCCCATATTCTCCATTTCAAATCAGTTTGATCTTCTGTTTCTGAACTTACCAGAAGCCTCTCCTCCATGTTGTCCTCCTTAATCATGTCATAATCAAGAACATGAAAAAGAAAATTAGATTCATAGTTTAAACTTTTTATTTAGAAAATTAGCAAGTTCAAGATGTATGTAATTAATAACCCTGCTATATATCTTAATGTATGTTGTTGTCCATAATCCTGTCGGCAAGAATTGAAGTGAAGAAGAAAAATTAGACACCATAGTTTAAAATTAGATTCATATATAACTTTTACTATAGTAGAACCTGATATCACAAAAATTGATTGGCTTCTGAAACTGAAATCACACAAAATAAGAAATTCTGAAGTAAATTTTGTTATTCACACTGGGAAAACTATGGCTATAGATAAATGAGACCTAAATGCTATATAGCTAGCAGACGTACATTTCCAAATAATCATCTGGATGAAACCCTTTTCTTATGAGCACTTCAACTGAGTAATTAAAATAACCTTGTTTGAAGAAAAAACATATCCCATGTAGGGGGTCTTTCTCGTGTTCAGTAGTCAAAAGTGCTTTACCTTTTTAGCTTCAACTCATCCTGAAATTATGTGATGCCATAAGCATATGCTTGTCCCTTCGTTTCCTGGGTGTGAAAAGATTTCCAAATGTTGTCATGCTTGTCCCTTCTATTGTACGATACACTTACAATAAATAGAAAGTGGTTGAATCCTGGCTTTTAAAGCCTTTATTATTTTTATTTTGTATAATAATAATAATAATAAGAAGAAGAAGAAGTTAGAGATATTACGTACTTCTGAATGAGAAATTAAAAATATACATCTACTATTATAAGATAGTAAAAATAATATTAAATAAATAATAAATTTAGATATTCTATTTAAATAAATTAAACATTTATATTACTTTTAATTTTCAATATATTTTTAGATTTTATTATATATGTTTTATGTGATAAAATTAAAAACATCAATATATTTGTACGAAATATTAATTTTAATGATATACATATTTTTAATTTTCAAAAATATCATAAATTTTAATAAATATAAATTATATATTTATAATGTCATCGGTTCAACCGTACTTCAACTATCGGTTCGATCATCGGAGAGTGAATCGGTAACTTTTTCGATTCAATGATCGGTCTATTTTTTTAAAACATTAGAAAATATAAAAGAAAAGTAAAAGTAAAGAAAAAAATAAAGGAAAATAAAAAGAGAATTAAATCCAATATTTTATTATTATTTACCACTTCAAAATTATTTTATTTATTTTAATTCCTCAATATAAATATTAAATAATTTTAAAATAAATAAATTTTCAAGTAATGTTATTTATGTTTGATTTTTTTAAATAACCATTTGATCTCGTCAAGCCTTGGACAACATCTTACCCACAAAGATATGTCAATATTCTCACCATTCCACGCCATTCTCATCAAGCCAATGGCGATGATGATTTTCCGCCCCATTACGACGCCTAAAATCTAGGTATCGTAAGTGCCCAAATAACTTTAAAATACCATATGGGCTACAAAATGGGTATCCACACACAACTACTATAAGGCCCAAATAACTACAAAACCATATGGGCCACAAGACAAATTCGATATGTTTGGATGTTAGGGAAATAATTTTATTTTTAAATTAAAGATTACAATATAACGCAAGAAATCGTTTTCATTCGACTTAAAATCGGCACTCTTTTTCTTCAAATGTCTTGCCTTTTAAAATTAACTGCCCATCAACTCGTATTTCAAAGATACGGGACTCCGCTTGTTAAAACATGAAATAAGAGAGGTGCTCTCTATTATTTTATTATATTATTTTTTACATGTCTATATTTTATAAAAAAAATATATACAAATAAAAAAAACAACCAGAAAATGATACAATCTAATGCTATTTTTTGTTTTGAAGAACAGATCAAAATAAGGTGTTTTTATAAAAAAAAAAAAATTGTGTTGTTTTTTGTTATTTCTAGTTATTACAATTTTAAAAATAATGATACAAAATGCTAAACGACTAAAAATAAAATATTAAACTTAATGTTTGTGTTTACAATTATATCAAAATATTGAAATGGTATTTATTCTACAAAATGTTGTAGAATAATTTTAAAAATCATTATAAAAAAGTATTTGTTAGAATTATTATTATTTTTTTAAATATCAAATAAAACCTATGTTTTTCGAATTATTTCTTAAAACACTTGACAAAGACAAACCATGATTCTTAACAGATTTTTCTTCACCAATCTAATACTGAAAGAAGCATGTTGTGCCAGTTATGGGAGACAGTCACACAATTAAAACAATATAATCCAAATATGAAAAAAAAAAAAAAAAAAAAACAGATATCGTAATTCAACAAACAGCATCTGTGTCCTCCAAAAAGATGAGTTCATATGCATGAATTTAACCCCCAAAAAAATGAAAATGGCAGTCATGTGACCCTACAAGTGATACTGACTGAAAGAGATTCTTCAAATTCAAAACATTCCAAAAATTCCCAGTCTAGAAAATAGCTGTCGTCTTCTCACCTCTTGATGAAGCCACAATCAGTGCTGAAAAGATCTTGCCTCTATTCTGTAGAATCTGAGAGAGAGATCAGTGAGAGAGAGAGAGAGAGAGAGAGAGAGAGTACCCCTTTTTTAATGCTTATAGAATATTTTGATCACATGAGAATGTTTGCTCTATTTTCTATGATTGTTGGGTTACAGTCGTTGAAAGTTAGGTTTCACCAGACACTTCAAAATTGCTGAATTCATACTTTCCGTATTGGCTATAGAATAAAATAGTAACAATAAATACATATCTTATAGGCCCATCAAGTGGGTAAATAGTTTACAACACATTATACTAAAATGTTTACTTATAAATTATATACATACGTATCTTATAATACTTAAAAAGTTTTTATATGTTAAATAAAACTATCCTACATGGTTCCCTAAAAGTAATAAGAAAATTTAAAATTGATTTTAATCTGGTATTTGATTATTTTTTGAATTATTTATTTATTTTATCATGAAATAAGTTTGAATTAATAAATAGAAATAATTTTATGATGTTTTAAAATAGATATCAGCGTAGATCCTCGGCCTTTTCATTATTATTGTTAAGCTTTTTGGCTTATTTGAGTGACGACATGTGGAGGAGCAGGTGGCCTTGATGTTAGGCTTTCTTTGAAAGAGGATAAAAATGCAAAGAAAGGATTTCTTGAAAATGGGGTGGGATTATTTTTTTTAATTTTTTTATTTTTATTTTTCGAGGCCACGATGGAAAGAGAGATGCAACTTGTTGGAGAAGAAAAGAAAAAAGAAAAGGGATTGTGATAGGGCCTCAAGTCCAATTCAAAATATCGATTTGATAATGAAAAGAACCTCTAAGCTTTAGTTCGGCCATTCTATATTTTTGTGCTGAACATATAAAGATCGTTTCATCAACGATATCCACCCAGCGCCATACTTCGATTAACATTCACTTTAAATCCACTTTAGGCATCAAAGTGTAGTTCTCTTCTGTAAATTTCATGCTAATGATTCGCTCTAATTAAAACACTAACGATAAGGCCTCAAACCTATCTATGTTCCCAATCTAAAGATTTGGCTCGATTGATGGAGTTAACCTCTAAACTTAAGCACTACTTTCACACTTTTATACGAAACCAATGATTGTATTATATTGCTGAAGGGGGAAAATGAAGGCCACAAAGAAAAGCTAAGGGAAGCTTGGGTTCTTCTTTGAGTTAGATTGTTTTTGCTTTCTTTGTTTGTTGGTGTTGTACATTTGTATTTTTATTAACCGAAAACCTTGATTATAAGAGTTTGCTGTGAAAATTGAAATAAATATTCTTATTAAAATTTTGTTTTGTAATGACATTTTTACTCCAGTTTTCATATTGAATAAATATCATAAAATTTGTTGTATAATGAATCATATATTATTGGAATGCATCTATTGACTTTTATTTTTTATTATACTAATTTATATACTTTAGTTTCACATATTTTTATATAATATAATGATATAAAATGATACAAATATAAAATAAAATTGCATTTGAAAATATTATAGAAAGAGTTTACTATGATTATTAAAATGAATAATATATGAATTAGTTTTTGTTTTCAAAGTATTGTTATTTTTAAGCTTGAGATTAATTAATAATATATAAATCAAAATTTGAAATAAGTTGGAGAAATACTTTAAAAGAAAATCAGAATTTGAATTGTCAAACTCTTCAAAAGGAAGTAATAAAGATGTGAAGCAATGTCCACTTGAAGTAAACTTAGATGATCCACTTGAAATAAATCAAATAATCTTTCTGTAAATCTAGGAATCAAAGTTTTAGATAGCTTCCTAAAGTTAACCTAATTGTTTATGTGATGTATTGTTATAATATTAGATTGACTTTATGGTTTTCTTCTGAAATCTGGGTTGAAAAGTTTAAGGTGTTTAAGCTTTTAATTTGCTCTCCTCTGTTTTCTATTTAGATTTTTTTTTTTTTTTACTAATACACGTTGCCCTGAAGGCTGAAGCAAATTTCTGTCTCTCTCCCCAATGTTTGTTTCCTCTACTCCTTTATTATCCTATTTATGCTTTATGTCCATTTTATTATTTTATTTATTTATTTTAATTATAGTCTTAATTGGTCAACCTTCCATTCATTGTGAATCTCTGCTTTTGAGGAGTGTTCTTGGTTTTATTCTCATTTATTTACTTAAATTACTTATTACATTCACGTGTTGCATTTATGGAACTTTATTCAGTCCTCTATTGTATTGCACTTTTAGTTTCTAATTTATTTTAATTATTTCATTTATTCTATTTTATTTTTATCCCTATGCTGCAATTCTCTCTCTTCTGATGCATTTTTGGAATATTTTTGAAGTTTTCTCTCTCTTCTACTACATTTTTAAGTAATTTGAGCTTTATGGGACATCTATTCTATGAAGAAGGCTCAAATATTCACGAGCATTTTGAATTTTGAGCCTGTTCTTGCGACATGAAATCTTGCATGAAGGGTCAGGGGTTGATTTTGTGTTTATAAAAGATGAACATAAGAAAGGGACGGCTTAGACATTTAGTGTAAAAAAAAATTCGACAGGTTTAGAATATTCTTAAATCTAATATAGTTTCTTTGGTCACTTATATATGGAGTTAAAAGTGTTTCTTGAAGAAACAATTTCTAAAATGTATTCGAAGAAACACTTTTTATATTGAGAATACACTTTTGTACTTTAAATTTTAAATTTGTTTAAAGCTGCTCAGTTACAATTTCATAATTCTCAGCACTTTTAATTTACTAAACAATCTTTTAAAGAGACAACTTTGCTACCTTTAAAATTTTAATTTAGACTAAAAGTATATCTTCAAGAGATGCTTTCTAAATTGTTAAAATGCTATAATGAAAGTGTTTTTGAAGAAACAACTTCATAATTTTGAAATTTTGAATTTACATTGAAAATATATTTTGAAAAGATATCTTTTAAAAATTTGAAAACTGGAAAGTGTATCTTGAAGTGAACTCAGCAATTGTTGAAATATTTTTATTTGAAAGTGATTTTCTCTCAGCTTTTTTGGACTATAAAAACTCACTTTTTTGAAGCTTATCTTACATGCTGCTTATGGAAACTACTTATACTTAAGATTAAGCCAAACCATATTTTTCAAGATTTTTTATATCATTTCGGGAAACATCCAAAGAAAGGATATATATATGGTGAGGTAAGTTTCATCACTATCACATAGGGGCACATTGTTAAATATAAACACTCATTTATTTTATTATTATTATTATTTTAAAGCTAATTCATTTTCTTTTATTTAATACAATATCGTAGTATATTTTTTTCTATTGGGACTCAAACCTCTTCCTTAAACGTTAACGTTCTTAACCAATTGAGATAAACCACAAGGACTATTATTTTTATTTCTACAACCTTTCCTTTATATATATTATTTCATTATCACAATCTCAGATCTCATTCTTTATTGGCTTTATTATTGCATACTCATTTAAAATTGCATTTTCTCTCTATCTCATAAGTTATATTAATACTCTTCGCCTCGCTGTTGAGTTATTTAGTGAAAATCTCTAAATAAAAAATATTTAGAAACTACATTCTTAAATTATTAATTCAGATATTGATGAGTTAAAATAAATAAAATGAGTTAAAATATTAAATAAAAATTATAAAGTTTGAATTAATTTTCCTACTTATTTTTTCTCCTAATTTCTTCTCTCCTCAAATTTCTAGGAACCAGCCTATTCCCTTTATGCTCCATTTGAAACTTGAAAGTACAAAGGAAATAAAATAAAGAGGAACTATGGAAGGAAAGAAAATTTAGAAAAAAATAAAAAATAAGTTTAAACTTAACAATTGCTATTCATTTATTCAAATCATTTTATTTATTTATCTCTTATTATAAAAGCGATTAAAATTTAAAATATATAATTTTTGAGGAATTTGTTTTTATATTTTTCATGGTAAAATCTGAAATTAGATGAAAAAATTATTTTCTTTAATATTGTTTTTTCTTTCCCTGGTTCCAAAGGAGCCTCAAGGGTTCAATCATGCGAATTTCAAAAGCATAATACTGAGATTGATCTAGAAATAAACCATGGATATGCAACTATGCTACAAAAACAAGAAACATGAAATATAAGCAAGAAGTTACCAATAATATCCCATATTCCCATTCCAAATGGCTAATATAGAAGGAAATGTGATCCTCCTTATGTAGTCTTTGATTCTTCTTAAAATTAATTTTTCATTTTAGATGATCAGTTTGATCTTCTGCTTTTCTGAACTTATCAGAATCCTGCTCTTTCTCCACCATTTAATTTACTTATGATCCTGTCATAATTAAGAACTTGAAAAGGGAAGATATGAGATTCTTTCTCTTCTGATGGTACAGAGGCCAGGGCTAGCTGTTAAATATTTGTGCATCAATTTGCAGATCTCTAGCAACAAATTAAGATTTTGTTTTTCTAAGAAAGAAGAAAAGGATGCATGGATAAATCTTGGGGATTCTGATAAGAAGGCACCACGTGCATCACGTAGGTTTCCACGTGCTGGTGAGAAGGAGGCACCATACCATGTAGGTCTCTACGTGGAGTGAAACCCAACCCTAAATACCCTTTAGTGATTATTAGAAAAACTATGAGTCTTGGTGTAAACAAGCAAAAAACAATAAGAGAAAAAGAAGGGATAAAGTAGATAAAAGGCCTTATGTTTTGTTATATATCCAATTTGGTCTTTAAGCTTTTTTTGGGATCCAATATAGCCTTAACGCTTGCTCTATAGGCCGAAAATACGCCCTATCGCTGATTGCAGTAGCAAATGAGTACAGACGCCTAACACCGCCGCGGTGTCACCTGTCAATGGTGTGGGTGACATGTAAGCAGTGTTAGATGTCAATTTGCTCATTTGTTCACTTCGTTGATAGTAGGAATGTGACGCCCATCTGGGTCCGTTGACTTCACCCGTCAACTCGCTGAATATGATGCCTGCCACCCGACGCCACTTTTAACCCAAGTGGCAGTCCCATTTGTACTCCAGGAGCTCTACCCAAATAAAAACACCTACATGAAACCCGGTCCCAAACAAATTCAATATAATCACAATGATACAAATATGGATAAAAACTACCCTCGGGGCCCATACTACAATATCCATAAAAACATACCAACTATATCCAATAGTTCTAAGAGTTCACCGTTTTACTCTTATACAACATCTATTAAAAATACTCAATTCTAATACATGTAAACATCATCAAAGCCAGTTGTTAACCCACTTTTCTTCTAAAGCGCTCTAGGATACGCCTCCCTCACACGCCCTCGTACCAGAAAATAGCATCCCTAATGTGGTGATTAATGCTCGCAATGGAATCGCCCCAAGTTTCGCCACTTCATCTATGGGCGCAATGTTCCAAAACAAACATACATTCAAGCAAATGCATGATCCTACTTGAATGTCTACATGACCAACTCAGATCCCGAGTCCTCACCGACTCTCTCACCTCGCCTAAGCCTCGTATGAGAATTATTATTTTGTTTGTTTGTGGACAACCCTCCGATGTGTATATATCAATTGGGCCGCTCCGACGATTGATATATTTTTTGTTTGTGGACTACCCTCCGATAAATATCAATTGGGCCGCTCCGACGATTGATATTTTTAATTTGGACTACCCTCCGATAATTACTATTTTTAGACAACCCTCCAAACCATTTTTTAGACTCATTCATGTGAATTAACTTCTATAGTCCTAGGGATGTTCCAAGGCATATGGAATGCATGTATGCCACTTGTTATACAATCACATAAATATGTAAACATGCAATATATCCACATAATATCCAATCACACAAATCTATGTCAAAGTGTAATAATCAATTCATACATCAAAATTAGCTCTCTTGGGCTAATGATCATACACGAGCACCTTAATTTGAATTCATCACTAAACACATTAATTCACAAAAATATATTTTGGAAAACATTGCTCTTCGAACCTGCAAACCCAAAGGCCGCTCCTTTCTCAAAACACACCGATCGGCCTTCACTGGTAGAACCCAGGCTTCACGGCCATTTCCGGCCTCACACAAACCAATACATGATTTATTATGCAAAAGCGACACTTGACACCCCAAACCAGCAAAGGGCAAATATGGTTGCTACTCTTGGGTTTCAAAAATTCATATCAATTCTAGCCCCAAGGTTCAGATCGACCAAACGGCCGCTCAAGGCCTCAATCAACCTAAAACATTAACATAGTACTTAAACGAAGAATAAACCCAAGTAGGAGAAACCCCACCTCTCGGGAGGTTTGAGGAAACTCCCTAAATCCACTCACGCCGAAGCCCTCTCCGCGCAGAGCGCCTCTCTTGTCCCGGGGGCGACCCGCCGACTATTTGATCGCAAGCAGTAAACTTTGAGAGAAGAAGACACTCTCTCTCTTAAAACGGATTTCAAACTCACTCTTCGTGTCTCCTGCTTTTCCCACGCTTCCCTTTAGCATTCGGGAGAAGACAAGCCACTATGCTTCTTTTTGTCCTTAGTGATCAAACTTCTTTCTCTCGAATCGACTATTACGCCCTTCATTTCTCGCTTGATATTCGCAATATTCAACTACCCATTTCATCATTTACTCATGCCACTTATGGCACATGAGTTACGGTTATATGTGACTCGCCTTGATCGAACTCGCTTGCCAAAGACCGAATCGCGATGCCTCAAAAACGGTAAATTTAATTATCTCTCGAATTCTACCAATTTACGTGTTAGATAGATTTTCAATTACTCCATTCCAACGACAACTGCTTATCATCCGAGATCTGGTAGAACAAATTCTGATTTTTAACCCAAATTACACTTTGTAATCAAAATTACGATTTTGCCTTTTCAAGAAATGGAATTTCGAGTCTTACATTCTCCTCTAAAAGGAATTCGCCTTAAAATCGGACAATCATATCATCATGATGATATGCAACATGCATTCTACCATGCATAAACTGGCCATTTAATTTATTAATCAATTAAACCACTACCTTCATCCTCAAACAAGAAGGGATAGCAGGCCCTCATCGCGTCTCGCTCCCACGTGACCTCCCACCCATAGTGCCCCATAGTACCCTGGCTTGCCTCACTGGCCTTGCGCCGCAAACCCGATCACTCTGCTATCAATAATGCACACCGGTCCTCCTCAAGGTCCCATCCGTGTCAACCTCGATTCCGCCCCAATCACCACATGCGAGCCGGATCTCGGAGTATACTGGAGCATGGAGACGTGAAATTGACCGTGACACTCTATTATGCCGGGCGGTAACAAACCCAAGATGCAGCCAGCAAGCTCATCCTCTCGAGCATCTCGAAAGGTCCAACGAACTCCTGGCGATACTTCCCGTCGCGAACCCGACTACTCCCCTAGGCATCACCTTCAAGAAGACGATCCCAACCTCGAACTCTAAGGGTCGACGTCAAGACATCCGCGATAGCTCTTCCGGGCCATCGAGCCGCGAGAAGATGTCGCCGGACAAGCTCACCTTCCTGAGGTGTTCTAATCGCATCGTGACCGCTGATAAACTTCCCACCCTGGCCCAACATAACGGTGATCTACGCCTCCATACACGTCAACGGCACGGCGCCATCTGTATACCCTGGATAACCGTTGTTGTAGGCGACCACTGAAGGGCAAATGCTCTCCCCAAACTACTCCTGGTGGATCCGCGATGCTCGTAGCATGTCCTCTTAATACCAGATAGTTCTCTCGTGATCGCATCCGGTCTCGAGTTAACGCCGATTCATCATCGGGCCAGGCCCATACCTCGAAACTCTTCTTCCAAGTGTGTCAGAACCTGGGTCCCTATCCAACACTATGGATACCGGTACCCATGTAGCCGACTATCTCGAACGTACAACCCGTGCACTCTCCAAGGCGGTCATCCGCACTTTCCTAGAAAATGTGCCGATTTCGTGAGGAGCCGGTCCACTATCACCCGGCTACCGCGCCATGCTTCGTCGCGTCCGTGGCAAGTGGGTCACAAAGTCCATCGCGGACGCGCTCCCACTCCACCTCGCCCACCCTAATGGCCTGCTAGCCCCGCCGGCTTCCGGTGCTCGCCCTTAACTCGTCGACAGGGAGACATCGTCGAACAAAGTCCCCCACGGTCTCTTCATCCCACTCCAATAGTACTTCGCGACAAAGACTCCGGGTACATCTGCGCCAGTCTGAGTGCACCTGTAAACGAGAGCAAAGGAAACTCCCCCGAGAATCTCCTCAAACTCCACAACCGGGAACCACTACCCGTCCCCTACTGGGCACCCGCCCAGCATTCACGTGAATCCGGGCCCGTACTCGGGTCACCCGTACTTAACCGCATCGGTCCCCGATGGACACTATCTCCTCGTCCCGCCACTAGACTCAATCACCGCTCAACGCAGACCCGCAGCTAGCCTAAACTCCCAAGGTACCGTGGAGTCCGTCGCCGCATCAGAAATTCTCAACCGTCCCACAGCCTCGAGTGCATCCGCCACTCCCGCGAAGCTATACAGCCTCAACGCCGCGTGACTTCCGACCGGGAAGTGCATCAGCCACCACATTTGCCTTACCGGATGGTAATGCAAAGTAAAGTCATAATCCCTAGGAACTCCATCCATCCGTCTCATATCGAGGTCCCGTCGCGTGAAAATATACTCGACTTTATGGTCCGAAAGTACACCTCGAACTCCCGCCGTATAAGCAAGGGCACCAAATCTTCAAGGCGGCCTACGGCCGCCAACTCCATGTCGCGTGGGTAATTTCGCTGTGATTCTTCAACCGACGAACCATGTTACTACCCCTCCCGGATCGCAGATCAAACACATCCCAATCCGCCCGAGGCATCACAATACACTGTGTACCCCTGTCCCTTGTCCGGAACTATCAAGATGGGAGTCGAGCGGTCTCCTCTTCAACTCCTGAATGCCTCCAAGACGGCCATTATCCCAATCAAACTCGACTCCTTCCCGGTCAAACTCCTTAGTCATAGGTGCCGCTTATCCCCGGAGAAATCCTCAATGAATTTCCGTAATACCCACCAATCCCAAGAAAACTAAGTATCTCGAAGACTCACTCGCCTCTCCCAAACCCCATCAGATCGCCCGACCTTTCTCTCGGTCGACCGACACTCCCGATGTCGACACCACGTGTCCCAAAATCTCACCTCGCAGTTTAACTCGCACTTACCGAACTCGCATGCATTAAACTCATACCCAACAATCCAAAACGATCCTCAAGTGATACTCATGTTCTAATTTAACCGGGAGTAGATCACATGTCATCCACGGCCACTACGACAAACTCGAATTCAAATAGGGTTGGAATATCCTGCGCATGAGATCCATGAATGTGCCGGCATGATTCGCCAATCCGAAGGGCATCACCGTAAACTCAGCACCATGGTCGCTGCCCCAACGCCGTGGCTCCTTAGAGAACGACCCCAGATCCCTAACCCTCACCGATGGTAACCAAGCATGGCGTCTGCCTCAGAGTAGACTGCGGTTCTCTCGACCGATCAAACAAATCGCCAACTGCAATGGGTACCGATTCTTGATCGAACCCCGCTCAATTGTCGATAATCAATCCACAATCGGCGGTCTCATTCTTCTTCAAATAACCGAGCGCCCCATGGTGAAGTGCTCTACCTAAGAACTTCTTGTCCAATAGCCTTCCCGTGAATCGGACTCAGTCTCAGAATCTCAACTCGGTGCCATCCCTACGCGGAGTCATGTAGATGGTGAAGTACCAGGTGTAATCCTCGATACCGGTCTACTACCCTCTCGCGAGTGCCCGTGGTAGCTCGTCATCCGGAAAACATCCACATACTCACACTACCGAGGTAGATCTAAATCGGGTCTCTCCGTCCCGTGGTGCCGCTACCAACCCAAGTAATCGTCCCCCAGCGACACTGCGACCAGATAACGGTCCTAAGAAATCATCATGTTTGTCCCTCGAAATACCACACGAGTACCGTCCCGTGTAAAGTGTATCCTTCTCGTGTCACAATCGATAACGACCCCGTAAGCCGGTCGCGCCCAATCCATCCCCAGATGACATTGAACTCGACATGTCCATGATCCCTCGTGTGTCCACTGTAGCAGAGTCCCCGAGATCCCAGCCTCGCAACCTCGACATATCATCCCTATTCTCGCCTCTAACCTGGGAGAACTCACATACATAAAGGCTCCTAAGGTCTCAACCTCTAAGCTCAGCCGATCACAACCGGGATGCAAATATGAAAGAATGTGATGCACTGCATCAAATAACACTTCGCTTATGTGTGAGATAGCAAAATGTAATTTCGATAACCGGCTGGACTGGCTGAGTCACCATGCAGGTGATGGTGTAGACACGCCCGTACTCTCGATGAATCCTCGCCGCTGGCCTCGCCCTCTCGCTCTACTCATACTCTCCGCCTCTCGCCCCGCCGTGAAATGTGAGGTGCCCGTAGCTTCCTCAACCGAGACTGCCTTCTCTCGCTCAGAATGCATTGCGGAGGAACATCAGATCCTTCCTATCTCCGCGATCATCGAGACTGCACCCAAAACCTGGGATCCCCGCTCTCTGGGCAATCCTCTCCTCATGTCCAGTGCCGCCGATAATGGTAAAGATACCATCCGTCCCACCGACGGCACCCTCATCCGCCCCCTCGCCCGGATGGTCACTCGGGACCTCGCCGAACTAGAAGCTTCTCGCCTTTCCTCGAACCGGAAGAAGACCGACCGTCCTTCCTTCGCATTAACACTGCGATCCCGAAAAGTTCCAGCACTTATCTCTCTCTCTTACGGTCGTGGTCAGTCCCAACAATGGAATCCATATCCCGTAGGCGAAGTCCTACATCCCGCCCGAATGGACAACTTCGCCCATTCTCGATCTCCTCACCTCGCCGTCAAGGTCACGTAACACGCGAACTCCGCTAACTCGTGAATCTAGCCACTTAGTCCATCACAAATATCGCCCTACTTCAAATTAAGAACTCATGAGCCTTCGCATGCCCGCAGCTTCCTTTGGAAAATACTTACCCATGAACGCCTTTAAAACTACCACGCTCATAACTCCTAAGTTCTAGAAGTCCTAAATCCTATCTCCACCATACCCGAGCCTCGCCCCTCTACTGAATGCGCCGAACCCGATCCCGGGTCAGACGGAGGTGATCTCCATAGCCTCTAGCATGCTTCTCGATCCGCATAAACCGTCGGTCACACCCTGCCCCCTCCCTCGCGGAATGTCAAAGGGTGGTGCGCTCTAAATCTCCGGGAGGTTACAGACCTCCCGACACCGCTATGCTAGCCTGCGCGATAGCAAACAGGCCGCAGAACACCTACGCCTCAACAAAGGCCCCGCTTCGATCATATGCACGGCCGGGTCGGGTTTCAAATGTCTACTGTGCTCGATCAGCGTTCTCGTGGACGCCCTTTACGTCCTCGTCCTCTACTAGCCACCTACACAATTAAAACGGCAGTTAAATCTCAATACAGTATCTCTAAGGCATAAACATAACCCCGAGACACTAATCATACACATAAATCAATGTATATACATTGTCCTTGCATTTACAGGTAGTGTAAGGCAATCAATTTTTTGCATTTAAAATATGGTTTTCAACAAAAATTTGATTTTCGAAAATTTCATTTTTGAAAATTTTATTTTTCTCGAAATTTTCGGTTTACTTGATTTGATTTGATTTGATTTATTTATTTTTTTAATAAATTTTTTTTCGAAAATTTTTGTGATGAACGCTATGAACCTGCCTACCGAACAATGTCCAAAATCTCGACTTCATGAACAGACAGTCAAACCGCCAAAACAGCCGAGGCATACTGCCAGCCTGCGATGCCCAGCGCCGCCTGGGCCAGCCGCCTATGCTCATGAGCGCTCGCAGCCGCATCGTTCGCCGCCGTGGCGCTAGCTCGCCGCCGCGCCTGCGGCGCTTCGCGCCAGAAACGCGCTTCCCTCTGGCCGCTACGCCCGCCTCAAGGCGCCCGGGAGCTCAACCGCGCGCCGCCCTCATCGCCAAGGCCGTCGCCCAAATAAGGCCCAAACGCTTAGCCAACCTTTCTCACACATTACAAGCAAGTATTGCGATACACTCTTCGCTTAGCCTTATCCACTCCATCACACGATACTTGATTGTATCGCGGACATGCCTACCCCCAACCACCACTCTCGTCATAATACAACCTGCGGTATCATGACACACTTTTCAACCACCAAGCCTCCAAATCAAGGTAATACAATGCCTAATACTCACAATACAATCCTCTCCCTGTCGCCACCTCACACCCTCACCAGTCACGATACACTCCTCTCACAATACGGCCGCAAGAGCTAAATTCCAATTTCGCACCATTTTTTTTTTCTTTTCGTTTTTTCTCATTATATATATATATATATATATATATATATATATATATATATATATATATATATATATATATATATATATATATATATATATATATATATTTTTTTTTTTTTTTTTCTATTTCCAAAGAATGAAAATCACAAAAATCATTTTTTTTTTTCATTTTTCGACACAATAAATTTACAAAAATTTATTTTCTTCATTTTTTTTCATTTTCCGTATCACACAAATAAATTCTAAAAATTTATTTTCTTTCACTTTCTTTCGCTTTACACCATATAAAACCTTAAAAAATTATTTTCTTCAATTCTCATCCAATAAATTTATTAAAAATTTATTTTTCTTCATTTTCTTTTCCAGTTTTGTACACTGTACCACTCAAAATATTTTCTAAAATATTTTCTACATATCCATGTGCTAATCACCAAGTACACATAATCGATCTCATCACACAACATGGTAAGCATACCATTCACACAATAATCCAACAAATCACACAAAACACTTCAACACACGTGCATGTAGTGTCCTAGTTTTGTCCCGTGATTTTCCTAGGTAATCTCATGCACCCATGCCTAGCATCGAACCACACCCAGCGGGTGATGGATACCCAAACCCGAGCCCCAGGTATTCGTGATACCTAAGCCTCGATACCAAGCCGTGACGCCCATTCCCGGGTCCGTTGATTACCCGTCAACTCACACACAGCAGTGGATGCTCAAGTTACCCGACGCCACTTTAGGTAACCCGCGAGTCTCCTTTGTATGGGGAGCTCTACCCAAATAAAACACCTAGCATGAAACCTAGTCCCAAGCAGTCCAATATAATCACAATGATACAACAGAGTGGATAAAACCATTTCTGCCTATACTACAATATCTAAAAAAACATACCAACTATATCCAATAGTTCTAAGAGTTCAAAATTGTTTACTTCTTATACAACATCTATTAAAAATACTTGAATTCTAATACATGTAAACACATCATCAAAGCCAAAGCCACAACCCTATTTTCTTTCTAAAGCATTTCTCAGACGAGCCGCTCCTCCTGACGCCTCCTCGTACTGCAAAATAGTATCCTCGACAGGAGCTAATGCTCGTGAGTGGAATTGCCCTAAGTGGGCTACTTCCATCTAAGTGCAGTGCAATGTTCCAGGAACAAACATACATTCAAGCAAATGCATGGATCCCCTACTTGAATGTCTACATGACTAACTCGTATCCCGAAGTCCTCACGACTCTCTCACCTCGCCTAAGCCTCGTATGAGAATTTTTTTATTTTGTTTGTTTGTGGACAACCCTCCGATGTGTATATATCAATCGTCAGTCCGACGAGATTGATATATTTTTTGTTTGTGGACTACCCGATAAATATAAAATTGGCCGCCTCCGACGATTGATATTTTTAATTTTGACTACCCTCCGATAATTACTATTTTTAGACAAATAACCCCTCCGAACCATTTTCTGGGGATTATCTCATGCACTAACTCCATAAGCCATAGGACGCTCTGGAAGATACTTTAACGCATGTATGCCAATTCTAATACAATAATTCACATGCAAATATAAAACATGCACATATCCACATAATATCCAATTACACAATCATGTCATAATAATCAATTCATACATCAAAATTAGCTATCTGGCTAATGATCATACACGAAAGCAATTCCACTTGAATCACTCGATCAACACATTAATTCCCACAAAAACATGCATTTGAAAAATGATTTGTTTAACAGTTAAACCTGAGGCTGCATCGTCCTTTAAAACACACTTTATCTGCTCACTTCGTGAACTCCGTGTTTCACAGCCATTTCCTACCATACAAAAGCACACTTTGACACCCCAAACCAGCCGCGGAAATACTCGCTTGCTACTCTGCTTCAAAATTCATATCAATTCGGTCCCAAGGTTTGGGACCGATCAAACGGCCGTTCAAGGCCTCAATCAACCGAAACATTAACATAGTACTTAAACGAAGAATAAAACCTAAGTAGGGAGAAACCTCACTACCTCTCGGAGTTTGAGGAAACTCCCTAAATCCGGTACCCACGCGAAGCCCTCTCAAGCAGAGCGCTCTCTCCATCTTGTCCCCGAAAATTGCCGACTCGGGCCTGATCACGCTGTAAAACTTAGAGAGAAGGAAGACACTCTCTCTAAAAACGGATTTCAAACCCACCGTAAGTCTCTCCTTTCTTTCCCATCGTTTTTTCCTTTTAGCATTCGGAGAAGACAAATACTATGCTTCTTTTTGTCCTTTAGTGACTTAAACTTTTCTAAAATGACCATTATGTCCCTTCATTTCCCGCTTTTGATATTCTAAGACTATCTCTACCGTCCATTTTCATCATTTTTCTACTCATGCCACTTGCTAAGACATGAGTACGTGTTATATGTGACTTTTGTTGCATCAAATTGCTTACCAAGACTTCAACCGATGCCTCGAAAAACGTGCAAATTCCGACTATCTCTAATTCCCACGCAAATTTTGGCGTAGTTAACTAGATTTCACGAAACGATTCCAACCCGCATAATCCGCTTCGTCATCCGAGATCTAGGAGAATAAATTTCTCGGATTTTAACCTAAATTACAATTTTGTGTAATCGAAATTACGATTTTACCATTTTTCAAGAAATTGGAATTTCTCGGGTCTTACAAGGAATATATTTACACTATAGAACAAATGTTAAGGGTAGTATTGAACCCTAAAAAAAGTTAATGATAAAGACATATTTGCATTATCGAACAAACTAGGGGTAGCATCGGGAACAAAAAAAGTCTAAAGACCAAAGTAAATATGACCAAACATCGATACTCAAGCAGACATTATCCTAAAAAAAAAAAAAGAGAATAATTCACTAGTTCACTTTTACTTGCCTAATAAGTTAATAAAACTTCCCTTTGTCACAACTTCAGTCATCATCGTTGAAAAGAATATATTGTCCTTCAACTACAATCAAATCAATTACTATATATTCAAGATCAATAAATAGATGATTAATTTGATTAGTATTCCAAATGTAGTATGCAAATTAGTTCTCATAAAATCAAATTTTCCTCCATATTTTAGCTTGAAAACAGTCATGTGGTCCACTATTTTATGTTTGAGCCTTGAGGGGAGTTTTGGTTTGAATCTTCTAAAGACGCCAAGCATTAAGACGATCTGAAGCGAAACATCATTACGTTTGCTTCCAAAAAATTTAAAGGAAAATATAACAAAAAGACAATGGAAAAGAAAAGTAGAAGCAAGGAAAAAGTGGAAGAATAGTAAAAAAAATAAAAATTTAAAGCTCATAAATGTTTCTCATATACTACTTTCAAACTTATTCAAGTTATTTTAATTTTCTGTATGAAAATATTAAAAAAATTAAAATATATAAGTTTGAATACTTTTGATTATATTTTAATTTATTTGTTATTTTAAAAAAATAAATAAACAAAATAAAATAATATTTAATATTTGTTTTTCTATCTTATTTCTTCAAGAATAAATGATATCATAAAATTATGCTAATTCTTTGAAATTTTGAGAAAGAAAATCAGAGGAAAATTGAAGTGTGGAAAACAGATATACAAGATAATACATTGAGCCAGTATGTTATTCCATACAATTATTTAACTTATTTCAATTATTCAATATGTAATAATTAATAATTTAAAAATAGATAATTTAATTAGTCTTAATTATATTTAATTCTTGTTTTTTATATTTTCATAAGACAATGAGATGCAAAATAAAGACATGACTTCAAGGCATTTACTATCATTTTAGTTTACTCTGATTTTTATTTACTTCCCTATATATGGCTAGGAATGTTAGTCAAATTAAAAATCCAAACTATTTAGGTTTAAGTTTCTTTCTAGTTTAACACTTAGCTAGTAAGACATAATAATATTTTTATTTATAGTTTACAGCCTATAAAAGACATATATTTTACAATGAACAGCTAAAATGAATATGAATAAAAGTATGAGATCCTTCATCTTGAATTCAAATAACTTTTGAACTTATCCAGTCTTTCTCGCGACGCTCATCATATTTAGATTTTTAACGGAGTTTTCCGGAATGCCTCACTGCAGCTTATTTATCAATCAACCATCGATGCTTGATTGCAATGCCTTCACCATCCCATCGACTCTATCAATCGGGTCATTCCATAACTGACAAGCGTACTTCGCGATTTCAATCGACTTATCGTCCAACTCTTCCATAAGCGATTGCGCGTCTTTTACTTTCCCCCTCTTCGGCCTAATCGGGAGAACTACACCAACGTAATTATCCTATCGCAAGCTCACGATAGTCTATGGCGCCCTCGCATCAAATTGGTATTAGACTAAGGACCCACACAATTTTTAATAAGAAAGCCGGATCACGAGCTACGCCTTTATCCGGCTGTAAGAGGTCCAACTTGTTCAACTGCCACAACCAGCTTCACAACCTCTTCCATTTAGGTTCAAAGAGCTGCTTTTTCCAATTCGGGGCAATCGATTGAGGTAGCGGATCACAAACGATCAATCGATCAAGGTAATGGTCACCTATAGTGCATTAAATGCACCAACGACTATTTCATTAATACAACCAATTGATCGGTTGGTCAACCGATTGACTTGGTTTTCGACCAACAAACTACCCGAGACTTCCTCTATAAACGATCGCCGGTGGATCATTTATGGCTATGAGATACATTGTATTAAAGCTTCAACCTGGCCAATTTCTCTCACTCACCAACTCTCATTATATTCTCATTTTTGGTGCATTCAATTCTCACTTGCATACCTTGTACTGCACCATTGTTTTCATCATAGTTTGCTTTGTATTTGAGTGATCCTTTAAGCTAGAGCTAGAGTGAGTGATTCTTTGTGTTTAAGAGAGAAAGCTTCAAGTGTGAATAACTTGAAGAGATTGTAGCCAGAACTCATTGAGCCAAAATTTAAGTATGCTGTTGTAAGTTCCGATTTGGAGTTCAAGTATAGTGTAAACCTCACTGACAAAGGTTGAAGTGACGTTAGGAAAGAAGAGGCCTAATCACTTTAAAACGAATTTGCATATTCTATCCCTCTCTTTTACTCTATTGCTGCTTCGAATTACTGAAATCTCTATTTGTTTGTGAAAATTTTTTAAAATCCAATTGGCTTTCACCCCCTCCCTTCTTGAATTAGTTTACTGTCACACTCCTCCTTTACTTTCAATATATCTAATTTTCTGAGAAGATTGTGTCCTAAAATATACTCATATTTGTTAAATTTAAGAACTAAAATACAACCTTTTCCTCTCTTAGTATATTTTTAATTATGTTTATTCCTGTGAAAAATATAGGGGAAAAAGAAAAAATGATTTACTTTCATTTTTTCATCGTGATGTGAGGACGTCACTAATTATCGGGACCGTGATTTCGCCTTTATCTAGGTGGCCCCCAGAGGTAAAGACAAAGAAAAATTCACAAAATTTATAAGACCTATTACAAACATAGGGTAGCCGTAGGTTACTACAAGCATAAGTGGCTCCAGGATATACCAGCTTAGTGATTTTGCGATTCTTGTTAGTGCTAAACCTAAAATCAATGAGAAAGGATTGTTTTTAATGTATTTGAAAGTAGAGGGAATGAAAGGAGTCAAGTTCAATACTGTGCGAAGGCCTCGACTGGGGTTCACCAAACCAAAGGCATCAAATGCAAAATCTAGTGGATAGTTAGGGTCTTATTCGCACATGGATAGTTGGCCCATTACATGCCCCAATTAGAGGGTTCTCTTTGTGGATTTATTATTGTTTAGATTCTAAGGTTATGGTATGAGTTTGAGAACCAAAAGTCAATGGTGGTTCTCTACCTAGGATCTATAGACTCCCATGATAAGAGACAATCACGGTCATACACTGATGCGTAGATCTCTTGTCAATTATATGATGTTCTATTCGACTTAACAAATATCAAGCAAACCTTGTGACCTATAGCAAGACTCCTTTAGGGTTCGCTCGGGATCCTAGTACTACTAGGCGTCCCAAAATTATTACCACATGACCTAACGATAACTAGAATAAGAATCAAGTCATACCTCTGAGATGAAGAACATATGTCCTTGATTTGCAATGGTGGGTGGTTTGGATCCACCAAACCCCAAGAGATGGGTGTTTACTCAGTCATCTTTGTGCTTGAAACCTCTATGGAATGATTGAACATCGAACTCAATGAAAAAGAATGAAAAATAATTGAAAGCTTTATCAACAAAATGAAAGAATACAAAACTGTGGTTTTCTAAGTAATCGAACCTTCGTTGAGGACTTCCAAACCCCTTTACAAGTTTACACAATTTCTTGGGGGGCATAATTGGTAAGTTACAGTGGCTCTCAAAGCGGGTTACAAGTCTTAAATAATCTAAAATAGGAAAGAAATCCTAGAGAAATTCTAACGTGGCACGTGACTTGGAAGATTTCTCTCTCTAAGGGGTCTTTAATATGAAATTTTACCCTGAACTAGCCAAGGAGTGAAATAAGCTTTAGTGCATTTCACATTGCACCACCCCTTATGAAACCAAATTTCGCCTCGGGTGTTGTGCTTCCTTCATCGTCATCATTCAACCATGCCTTGGAAGTCCTCGGGTTCCTTAAATCCTCCCGAAAGCTTTGGGGAAAGCTCAAAGTGTGAACCTCAAGATATTGACCCTATGATTCCACTCCGAGCGCAATTCTAAAACTATAAAACATTAGTACCCATAGAAACATTATACTTCTCAAGGGTTAAGTGGAGCTAGGAAATTCACATACATAATTGGCTAAGTGTGACAACTCATCATTGAAAAGGGTTTTATCTTCGGGAAGATTTGGGTTACAAACACCTATTTCAGTGGTTATCAACTCCACAATAGGGATAAAGCCCACATATCGTTTCATGATTGGGTTCGAAAAAGGGAAAGGAATATTACTACAACAATTATGGAAGTGGATTGATTGATAAATCGTGGTGGGATAAAGGAAGACGCCCACAAATCAATTATGTATATTGATTTGATAGGCCAATAGGATGAACGCCATGAAAAATTCTTAATATGTTCAAAGATTATTTGAAGAACCAGAGAGAAGGATCTCACACTTTTTTATTCATATTCTTCTTTAGATTTCATCAGAAATATGCTTTTTAGGCTATAAACTGTAGAAATGAAAGAGTAAATAATATATCTACATGGGTCTTTTACCTAAATCCAAGGGATGGTGTTTACTCAGTCATCTTCGTGTTTAAAACCCTATGGAATGATTGAACATCGAACTCAATGCAAAAGAATGAAAATAACTGAAAGCTTGATGAACAAAATGAAAGAATACAAAACTAAAGCCTTTTTCTACAATCGAACCCTGCTGATTTTACCTAAACCCCTTTTACAAGTTTACATACGTCTTAGGCATAATTGGTAAGTTATAGCTCAAAAGGGTTACAAGTCGTGAACAATCGAAAATAGAGAAGAAATCCTCGAGAAATTCAATGTGGCACGCGACTTCCGAAGATTTCTCTGCGGGTCCAAGGAGCAAAATTTCACTCCCAAACCGCATGTGGAGTGAAATAAGCTCTTTGAAGTGCATTTCACATTGCACCACCCTAAGGAACGAATTTCGCTCCTTGGGTGTTGTGCTTCCTTCATCGCCATCATTCAACCATGCCTTTGAAGTCCCTGGTTCCAGCTGAACCTCCTCCAAAGCTTTAAAGCTCAAAGTAAAACCCTAAGAGTGTCTCATTGCTTGACCTCATGATCCCACCTGAGCCAAAGCACCCAAAATTATAAAAACATCGCATCATAGGAAACATTAGTACAATAAGGGTTAAGGAGTTAGCACCACATAATTGGCTAAGTGTGACAACCTCATCATTGAAAAGGGTTTGGTATTGGAAGATTTAAGCATGTAAAACACCCATTTTGGAAAGGGCTATCAACCCACACAGATGTACCACATATCGCTTCAAGTGATCGGTTCAAAAGGTGGAAAAGTGAAAGATATTACAATCAATTGTTATGGAATGACGATTGATAAACGTGGATAGTGAAGATGGCACAATCATGGAAGGGTTGGATTAGATATAGCTAATAGACGGCTCATGGAAAATTTTGATAAGTTCAAAGATTATTCAAGAACCAAGAGAAGGATCTCACACTTTTACTCATATTTCTTATTTCTACAAATATATTTTTAGGGCTATAAACTAGAAATGAATATAAATAAAATATCTACTACAATCTTACCTAAATACACCTAAAACTAGAAAAGGAAACAAACCTAAATGAATGGATTTTAGTGTACCCTTATTATTATCTATATATGTATAGGGAAAGTAAATAAAATAATAAACTAAAAGGAAAGTAATAACTTGGCATGCAAGTTGTACAATATTCTTCCCCAAACTTGAATTAAGATCTTGAGTGTACCTTGATATTCTTTTTTTTTGTGCTCTCAAAATCAATTTTGAACTTTAATTGCTTGCATGCTTTGAAGTCAGCGTCTTAATTTTGCATCATTATTCTCCGATTGAAAAATAATACGATTCTTTTCATTTATTTTATTTTTGAATTTTTTTTTTTTATGAAACTAAAACTTCAAAGGTAAGCAACCTGAATGAGAAACTATATTCAACCTCGCTTGCTCCAAATCGCATTCTAAATCTTAGATAATTCTTTAAAAACACATTTTAAACTCCAAATAACAAAGGTTTAATGATTAAACAAGAGTTTTAATCATGATGTATGCAAAGAATGTTCGAAAGGCCCCAAAAATAATCACTTTAGGATCTTTTCATTCCAAATCAATTTCAATCTAGATAATGACTTTAAATACATTTTAAACTTAAAACATCTAAGCTTTGATGCTCAAACTTGAATTTTAAAAATGATATGCAATTTAGAAGCAAAAAACCGAGATATGATGAATAGAGATATGATGTATTCTAAAGTGAGCCAATACATTCACCTTACACTAAGATACTGCTTAAATAGTCTCCTCGCTGCTTCGAGCTTGAGTTTTGATCTACTTGTCATTTTTGACTTGAATTCTCTTAGTTCTTTGAATGAGTGACTGGATAACCACTCAAAAAGGACATTTTTACACACTCCGATATTTTGCTCTTAAAACCCTGTGCTAAATTGTCTTACTAATCGATTATGTTCCTATCACAAGTCTCAAACCTGCAAACTAATGTTTTTCTTATTGGGTATGATTATATGTCTCTTTAGGGTACTTTTTGGCTCCTTAGAAAGAATCGGGTCAAGCAATGAGGACATTTCGGGGTCACTAGTTTGACCTTTGAAGCTCAGACAAGATTTGGATATGAGTCAAGCTAGTAGCATGGATCTCACGACGACATGCAGCCAAGGACATGCTCCCATCCAATTTCCGCTCTACCCAAAGAGGTAGAGCAAACTTCACTATCCACTCGCTAGGCAAAGCAAACATGTATTGCCCAAAAAGGAATATTTTTGGTATCTTTCCCATCCTCAAGCCCCATATTTGCAGCAAAATCGGATTTAGAATCATTGTAACTTGCCTAAAAGGCCCCTTGCATATGTAGTTTCATCCCTTAAACAAGCTAGGTGTGATCAAAACAAATTATTCATTGTTCATTAGAGGATACTTAGAGATTTCAAGTTCTTTCAACTGCTCAATAAATTTCGCTAGTATTTTCATTGTTTTAATTCTTTGATGTTTTCTCATACAATGGATGCTTTTCATTGAAACGCTTTATGAGGGAGTAAACCTCAAATTCGGGGTGGTGGATCCAACCTCCAACTATATGTTCTCAAAAGGGGTAAATTGCGTCGAAACACAAAGGTACGATTTATAATTATTTGAATGTCTTTAGGTTATGTGGTGCTGACAGCAGATCCCCCAAACAATCTGAAGAAGTTTTTCACCTTGACCACTTAGTTTTCTTAATATTTAATAAGTCCAATAGGTATGTTGTCATATAGTTGTTTAACTAATCCTTCATCCGAAATACCATCAATTGTTTCGTCTGATTCCAAAGAGCTCGAGGTGGATCTACAATGCGCACAGACTCTCATAATTATCACAACCCCCGTGACACCAAAATTCGCAATTAATCAAAAAATCAATAAGATGATGACCTTAGTAGGGTGTGATAGAGCTGCTAAGTATATTGTCTCATACCATTCACCAATTAAAAAATCTGAAAAATTACCCCTTAGAACATCATTGGTATGAGTTGGCTCAGAAACCATATTTTTATATTGCTTTAAATACTAAATTAAATCTTCTAATCCATCAACGTGTGACACTTTCAAAAAACCATATTTTTATATTACTTTCATTATAATTAGATAAAAACAAAGCCAAGGACCATACTGTAAAATCATATCACGGAGAAACTCATTCTAATGGACTACCTTGAAAACTAATATATTTACAAGTAGCTTTGGCTACCATTAGGATGCACATCGTCACGCCCCCCCCGCTTCCCCTCTCTCATACCCTCCCGCCAGTGGGTGTGGGCAGCGCCACACACACTGGGGTGGGAAGGGCAGGTGGGTGTGGGTGTGAAGGTTATAAGGGTCTAGGTTTATAACTTTGTGATTTACCATTATAATCAATGACAATATAAAGAAATGAAAAATAAAGAAAAACACTGTATTTGATGCTTAATACCTTATGTGAAAACCACGAGTAGAAGAGAAAGTTTCACTATGAATCTGAGAGGAATTACAAAGTTCGGCTTATAAAGAATAAACCCTAATGTGTTTATATAACAAAAATACTCGAGCAGAAAAGTCCATATCACGTGGGCAAGCCTCCGCACCCCCTTGGGATCAGTTGTGGGCTACGGGCCTAGGCCTAACAACCAAGCCCTTCTACCACCATACGCATCCCTAATTTTTTTCCTCAACTTTTCTTTCACAAAAGTTGTACCACAAGCCTCAAGCTGGATATAAACCCAAACCAAATTGGTCACAAACAACACTTTCTTTGCACCTACACATCACCTAGAATGAAAATCTAATGCGGAATTGGCGAACTTGTCTTCCTTACTCGATCAAGCACACCATTACCATCTTAAGCTTGAAATATCTTCATTTGATGTTTGATTAATTTCAACCAATCACTCAACTCATCCTTAATTATTAATAACCAATTACTTTAGTTTGTTATTATCAAACCTCAATTAGAGTGCATTTATGCCACATATATCATCTTAACCATTGACAAACGTAATTAATTAGAAAAGATATTTAACCATTTACCATGACAAATCTATTTGTAGCCATTCTATTGGTTGATTGATTATTAACATATGAAACTCGACTATTATGCCCTTACTAAAATGATATGAGTCCCAATGTAAAAAGCAAAGCAAGAAGAGTGAAATGTTCGATCTTAGTTTACTTACTAGGCTAATAGGCCAATACAACTACACTTGTCACAAATTCACTTATTATCATTCAAAAAAATAGATTATACTTCAATAATCCAAAAACATGGATAAGATATTAAGTATCTTAAGCCAAAGATAGATTTGATTTGTGCCTATAAATGTTATATGCAAATCAGAGTCATTATCATGATAAACAACGAAAAAAAAGTTTCTCTAGTTATTTTATGTTAACTGAAAGCCTCTAAAAAAATTGCTAAACTAAAGAAGGGGGTCCAAGGGAACTAGGCCACAAGTGGAAGCAACCGATTCTTTGGTCATTCGACTCCTTGCTGCCAGTCCGTGCTTGTTGTCATGCTGGAAAAAGCAGGGGTTTTAACTACTTTTACCTACTATTGGATTTGAACCAATGACTCTCGTTATATGAAAGCCATACTCTAACCGTTGAGCCAAGTAGGTCTCACATAAAATTATTTCTTCCTCCCCATTTTGAGTTGAAAATACTCACATGGTTCACTCTTTCAAGCATGAGAGGAGCTTTGGCTTGATTCTTTTGAAGACTTCAAGAACCACTTATTAAGACGTTCTGACACCATGGTAACCTAAAAGAAAAATTAAAACTTATTAATATATGTCATTTGGATCTTAAATTTCATTTGATCAAAATTAGAGTCTTTTTATGTTTGATCAAAGTGTGAATAAGCTACTTCTACATGTTTAATCTTTTCCTATATAACTTCATTTTTCTCTTCTTATTTACTTGCTCATCCCAATTAGTTCTCCATGTCATAATGATGAGCACAAGTGTTTGCATTCCTACTCCACATAATAATCCAATCCACATACCCTGTAAAAAGAATAAATCTTCGCTGAATACTAAAAATGTAAATCAAACATTGAAGCTGTTAATATGTGCAAGTCTGGGTAGTTTGGGGATTTTAAACATACAATTAGTATATTTAGGGTGTCAACTTAGTGAGGTTATTTAGGATATTGAGAGAGAGAGAACATAGAGAGAAAAACTGAAAAAATAAGGTGTATGTGATTCTCTTGTATTTCTATTTAAGCACCACCGTTTTCTTATCACACTCAATTATAACTCGATGTTTAGACAACCAATCCATCCCCAATATCAAGTCAAACTCGTGAAAAGGCAATAAATTAGACTCACGTAGAACTCTATCATGTGGATCACCAGGAGGACAGCTTCTATACACTTGGTTGACCCTGACACTATGCCCCAGGGGACTAATAACATGCATGTCATATTCCAATTGCTCTACTAATGGCATTTTATCAAACAAATGCTTGGTGCAAACATAGGAATGAGTAGAACCAGGATCTATCAAAGCATGGATTTCAATGTCATAGAGAGAGAAAATACCAGCTAGAACTTCGAGTGATCGATCTTCACGAAACTTCACAAGATAGGCTCGTGGCTCGGGCTTGTAGAACCTCGTGGTCTACTGCCTCTCGATATAGTACTACCCCTTTGTCGTCTTCGTAACACTTCGACCTCCACCTCGATCACGAGTCGTTGGAGGTGCATTTGATCCCTCCCCCACCCACCGCCTCGAGGATTCCTAAATTCCTGTGATTCTCGGATAATTTTCCAAGAGATGATCTGTGCTTCCACATCTGAAGCATCCTCTAGTTAACAATCTACAAATACCTGAATGCCTTTTATGGCAATAAGGGCATTTCGGGATTTCACCTTGTCTGGTTGAAGTGCCTCTACTGGAACTAGGTGCTATTATAAGCCCTGCCCTTCTTCCCCTAGTAGCGCAGTTATATACACTCCATTAGCTTGAGATTCTCTAATTCTTTTAACTGAGGAAGAGGCTCCCCTCGCAAACTTTCTCTTATGATTTCTTTCTTGATTACTCATTTAAGACTTTTCCACCTTCATAGCTGCTTGCACCAGCTGGATAGAAATTACCCACTGTGAGAGTAGCTAACGAAAGTGCTAGATACCTCTTTATGGATTCATTTAACCATCCTCAAACTATGTCTGAACTAATACCTCAAGAAGGACTACTCAAGTGCATATTTACCGAGGTGTTGCCAAACTCCTTTCCATATTCACATCGATTTATTTCTCTTACTTCAAATTCATTTCTTCCACTGACCTCTTTATACATATTAGTAAAGATACTTCAATCTCGAAATTCTCGGACAAAGAAATCCCAGGGCATCTGGTCTGGAAGCCATGGACGCCTTAGGACAAGCTTCCACCAATCATAGGCCCCACTTTGCAGAAGTGAAACCGCACATGAAACCCTCTGCTAAGGAGGACATCTCACTTCATCTAACACCCTCTCTAGCTTCTCTAGCCAAAACTTAGCCCTTTCGCATTCTTTCTTAAACTTCTGATCCATGCAAAATTCTTCACTTCATGTCTTCTCACCATATCAATCGAGCTAAGCACACTGCACTAAAACTTGAGCCATATCATGAAATCTTAAGTGTTTTAGTTGGCTCAATAGGAATATCACTGTCACTTCTAATCGATGAAGATCAAAGGCCGATGAACCTTGTTCCTCAGATTGAGACTTTCAACAGCCTTTACCAACAGTCGGTGATCCATCCATTCGTAAACAAGGACATTCAATATTGTGCCAACACATCGCTATACACATGCATTTCTAACTTATGCAGCCATTCTTAGAATCACTCTAAATCCTAGGGCTTGATACCATTAACTGTAACGCCCCTTTCCCCAACCGCGTCAAGTGAGAGGACGCCACACAGGACATGGACTTATTAACCTGATTTTTTTGACATTAGTAGGCCCATTTCAATCATAAACTCATAATGACATAAAACTTGTAAAACTACCACCGTAGCGGTGTTTAAATTGTTCTGAACATATATGCCTGAGTCCAACTACTTGTATTTATACAAGTTCCACTATTACAAAATATCAGATTACATTTCAAAACAAAATAAAAACCCACATGGTGCGTGTGGAGTCATAATGTCAGGTCGGCCCCGACGCAACGCGGGATGTCCCCACGACCTCTTCAAGCATCTACATAGATGAAATACCCAACTAAGCTTATAGCTTAGTAGGAAAATAGATAACATATATGACCACTTGTAGTGGTCCTTAATTACAATAGACATTTAAATATAATTCATATCGAGTATTTATATTCCCAGGGGAGTACACAATGTAAATCTCTTACCGTATGTACCAGAGCACACTACGTAACATAACTTTAATTATGCCTTAGCATCATAGCCGACATATTTCCGTTTCATGGCCTTGTTCGGGATACTTATCATGTAAAAATGTTTGCTCGCATAGAATTCGATAACAATGAATGAGAGGATGCACAATAACAGTATTTAAGAATAAAATTATTACCATATTGAATGTAGAAAGGCCAAAGAACAAACAAAACGTGCTTGCACCACGCAACAGAAGTGTCGTAGTACTATGTAAGAGTGCTCGGGAAAGACCAAATGTAGCAATCGTAGCACTAAACAGAGAGTGTCGCACCAAAAGACAGGTCTATTCATTCACAATCCGATCTTAAGCAGCCTACAATTATAAGTGTGTGTTTCGTTACTTTACACCTGGGCCTTATCAATATTCATGTTATACTCCCCGTCATATCGAAATGTTCATTTCCGCACATAATTTCGACCTAATAAACGAGGCTTTGTGACGAGTGTTTTTCAGCGTCAATGTTCCCCGGCGTCTTAAGTATCTAATGGATCAAAATCAAGTCATTTAAGACTCTAAATTAAGGTATGGCCTAAACATTCGAATCAAGCCTCCTCGACGCTTGGGAATTGCATCTAGAATTGTGTCCTATGTTTTGAAATTATAGAACTATAGGCATAATTGACCATACTTTTTCATGAAAGTTACTTTCCTAGGTGTCTAGTTTAAGTATAATTTCGATTCACCTCATTTGGATCTGCGATAATCAAGATATGGTGCAAAACAACATGGAACTGATTACAGAGGAAACAAAAAATCCGTATTCAACATCGTAATTCCGCTCAAAGGGTCTTGCAGAGGCAGATTTAGTTCTCATTCTCTTCTAAATATTTATATCCCTAGATCTTGTAATTTCTCACTCCTTGACTTGAATCCATCCAATTTGAAGGTCCTGTAGCCAAATTATGGCTAAAACACAAGCCACTCTGCCTTAATGAAATTTTGACAGAGTTTCCCCTTATACACCTTTACACAAATTCACACATCTTTACAATGGCCACAACCAAATCATATCACAATTACACCAAATAAAAGATCCCAAACATGGGAAGAGTTAGGGTTTTTCCTAACTAACAAATGGGAGAGTTCCATACCTTGATTTCTTCTCTTCCAACTTGCTTTTTCCTCTTCCTTTCCCCTCCTTCTCTTTGTTGAAACCTCTAAAAATTATAAAAACAAACTTAGGCGATGTTAGCTTGGTCTCCTCTCCACAACCGTATTTCCCCTAGCTCCTAAATTCCCAAAATGGATAATGCTTATCCTAGAAGACATTTTGTGTCAAGTATGGGATTTCTGGCTTCAATTATCCCTTTTGCTAATTGGGGTCATCCTTCTTCATTCCCATTTGCGTGTCAACTAATTAATATTCCACAATAACATATAATCTTTCTGCCTTTATGTCTTTACTTCCACTGGTAATTTACAATTATCCTTGGGACTCTTTAAAATCCCTGCTTATGTCCTTTTCGCTGATTTAGCATTTAAATTTTTGAAAACACACTTAAAACCATCATTATACCTTAAACATATCATAAACAACTAAGGTATAATTCCGGTGTTATGTATAGTGGGATCAAATGTCCCATAAATTAAGGGCTTTCTCTGACCTTCTCCACCTCTCTTTTTCCATGCTTTCTCGCGGTCAACAACCACAACTCACTATAATTATTCACTACTTCTCAGACAGTTTGACAGAAAGTAAACCGTTTTAGGAATCATTTTTCTCAATTAAGAATGCCTCAACTAGATAAATTTACTTATTTCACACAATTCTTTTGGCTTGTGCCTCTTTCCTCTTTACTTTCTATATTCCCATATGCAATGATGGAGATGGAGTACGGATAAATAAATTCTTAAACTACTTTAATCAACTCATTTCACACCAGAACAACATCCGAGCAAATTCACCCCAACCGTTCGGGAAGACATTCGGCAGTTGGGTTTTAGCACCGATGTATCCAATATGTAGTCTAGTTTATTCGAAGTATCCCAATGGTGTAGCATCGTCGACTTATTGGGAAAAAGGAGTAATATAACTTTGATCTCTTATTTTGATGAAATATGTGGCTCACGAGGAATGGAAAGAAACATATTCTATTTGATCTCAAAGTCCTCATCTATCACTTCAAAAAAAAACTCCTCGATGGGCGATCACTTGTAGGAATGACATAATGCTAATTCATGTTCACACTACCAAGGAAGTATCGCTTTTAATCTCATTATGACCAGAAGAAATTCTTTCTCCCAATCAGAAAAGTGGAATGGAAGGCACCACAAGAAAGATATACTCCTTTTCAAATAGCCCGCGAAGACGAACGTTCAGAAAGGTTCTCGAGATTCTCAATGGCTCTTTTGAGTGGGGAGGAATAGTGCACAAGATGATTTGTCAGGCAAGCCGAAAGAAGTCCACTTTGAGGAAATGCTTGGCAAAGTCGCTACCACAGCCCGACCAGACTGCGGAAGACCTATTAGTTACTCCGCACTGACGGCCCAATACTTGCTCTTGGAAGTAACCGAGCGTAACTGCTTTTGGAAGAAGTGAGTGAGCCCGTGGATTAAGGTCGAAAGAATTTACCTAAGGGTCTCAAATACACATTGGGGATGCAATAAGACAAACCGATGATTATCTTTTTCTCAACTCGATAATGATATGGAAGTTAAATTGTCAAGTGTTAGGAAAGAATTTAAGCACTTTCTTCGGTCCATTGAAGACATTAAGAGAATTCCATTCTCTCCAAATGCATGCACAAAATTTCGTGGTTAAGAACATACCCATCCATTGAACATCGGTTACAAGAAACCTCGCAATGAAAGAAGTCATGAAAAAGAAAGTCCTAAAGTGGCTGGAAGCTAGATTTATTTATGCAATCTCCTACAGCCCATTAGGTGAGCTGATGAGTCTTAAACTCATATATTTTTAATCCATTTTTCAGGCTTATTTTTAGTATCTTCGGATATGTTTTAATGCCTAATTATGGAATATTTACCAACTTTGTGTTTTGCAGGTTTTAATTCAAAAAGGAGAAAATCCAGCATGAAAGAAGAGAAAAAGAGCAATTGCAAGTAGCCTCTCGTTACTTCATTGCAGTTCTCAGGTGTCGGAACAAACTCCCAAGCAAAATGCAAAAGAACTCGCCAGACAATATTTCTTTGTTGCAACACAAAGGTCTCGATTATTGACAAATGAGCTCGTCAGACAGAAATGGAAGAATATAAATACAATCAATGACAAAGAAAACTTTAAGTCATGACAAAGTTTTAAAGCAGATGTCAACACAAGGAAGAGATTGTCATGACAAAGAAGCTCCTATCATACAAAATGAAAAACAAGAAGAAGGCAAAAATTCTGTCGCGACAAGGTATCTTTTGTCACGATAAGAAATTAAAGAGTAATACAGGAAGAATACTGCGACAGATAAGTTTATGTTGCAACATAATGAAGAACAGAAGGTAGAATCTCAATCGCGATATAATCCTCTTATGTCACGACATTGATTATTATAACATGGAAAAGCATGTTGAGATAGAAGAAGAGCTTCAAGAAGATTGGCCGCGACAAGGTAATGGGCGGTCGCGATTAATCAAAGAAGATTTCGCCGCGACAAGAGTATGTGCTGTCGTGACGTTAAAAGAAGAAGAAACTGGTCATGATAGATAAGCAAAGTCGCTGACATATGATGCTTACTTAGTGAACCGACTGCTGTAAAGAACGCACAAGCGCGACATACTTCAAGCTGAAGAGATGTTTTCGATGTCGGGATAGGGATCTTAAGGTTGTGACACAGAAATAAGCTGAACACATATAAACAAGGTTGTGACAGACTTTTCTATGTCGCGATAAAGATTCCAACATAAGGAAGAAAAGTCTGGTCGCGACATAACAAACTTGGTCGCGACACAAAGAAAAGCTAAATACAGAAAAGTCCTGTCATGACATAACAAACTAGGTCGCGACAGAAAACATCAACAACACAAAGAGGCCATGTCGCAACATCAAAATGAATCTACAACAAGAAATCAGGTTAAGTGACGACAAAACTCTGTCACGACAGACTTTTTGGGTCGCGACAGAAATTTTGACAATACAAGAAACATTGTTGCAACAAGAACCAAAACGGAAATGCTATCGCGACATAAAAACTGGGTCATGACACCAATTTGAAGAAGCTGCACAGAAGTTATGTCACGACAAATTGTCAATGTCGCGACATAACTAGTCAAGGAACCATACATAAGATTGTCGCGACATAGACCAAGAACACGTACTTTGCAAAGACATATTGTTAAGGAGCCAAAGAAAGATCTCGCCGCGGATGTGAGGAAACACTATCGCGATGTAATGAATATGTCAAGAAAAGAATACCGTTGTGACTAAGGGAAACTTTCGTCGCGACTCCAATCCAAGAACGAGCACAGAAAAGGTCGCGATGCATGATCGAGATGCTACTCGTAGACTCGCGCGGGATGAAGATCAATATCGTGACAAATTTTCCGTGCTACATAGAGAATCAATCTAGGGCCGAATTTTGGGGATCCATAATGTAGCCTCGAAAATTAAAAAGCCCAAACTTCCGGGGCTCTATAAATAGAAACAATTGGAGGAAAGTAATGGAGGTGAGGGAAAAACCAAAGCATCCGGGAGCCAAGACCTTTCAGATATATTTTTCTTTTATTTTTATTTTTTTTATTTCTTCGTATATTGGGATGAAGGAATTTGATTTGTTTATTGGAACTGAAACAGTGAATTGTTCATAAGTTTAGAAGTTGAATTAAATTGTTGAAATTCATTTCGACATCGTCTAATCCAATGAAATCTAGACAAAGTTGGAATTACTTCAGCTTGATTGCGCGTATAAGAAATTTTCCGACGTGATTTCCTTCAATGTTCACTGTGATCCTATTTTCGAGAACACAACTTCTGCTATGAAAGATTTAATGTTAGTTATGGTCTTTTCTGCACAATTAGAAAGAAACTTCTTGGGTTGAGAATCTTGAATTTATTTGAATGGTGATGTTCATGAAGTGAATTGTTCCCAATATTAGAAACTAATACCCATAAGATCAGATTCGGCTCGATTCGAGGCCCTTCGAAAGGACACGTAGATGGAGATTCCCGAGAGCATGGAGCGCTACTGGGGTGCGTTAGATCATTACTTGAAGAACTAATGAGTTCTGAAAGATTACTTAGATAAATCCTCAATTTACTCATGGGTTGAGAATGAGTTGAGTGATATATCAATTTAATCAATTAGAGATATCTCCTTGGTATGGAGGAATGGTCTTGATCTTGTGTTAGTTTAGATGTAATCAAGGAAAGGGAGAACTCTTTAAGATCTCAAGGATGAGACATCATTCATCTCAGAAACTGCAATGGCCTTGTCTGGGGAAGCAAGAAACTGGCAGTCATAAGAAATGGTGGAAGTATTGAAAAGAAAATACCTTATCTATAAATAGAAATTCGTATTACAAGTAATTGATTAGAAACATGAATCGAATGAACATGATTCTCTAATTAAGGAAAAGTATGGTTAAAGGATCCAAATTATACTATTTTGCCTCTTCGACAAATTCGCATTCCAATCTATGATAGAATCGACTAGATTACGTATTTAAAGAATTGATAATTTCAAGAATGAAATCGAGTGTCAACTTAGCAATAACTGTTCACCCGCTTTATAAGCTTAGATTTAAAAATTTTCCTTTATTAGAGATGTAAAAATTTAGATAGTAGAATTCTTAGTTAGGTTACTGAAATTTCTATGAAATGGAAGTTCAAATAGTGTGGAACTTGAGTAGTTGGGGTAATTGAATTTTAAATTCTTTTCAATCTCTCGTGGGAACGATGATCCCATTTATGGGTCCACTTTATTACTTGTACGACCCGCACTTGCGCATAGGACCAAACTAAATCTTTAAAGAATTCATTAACAAATCCATTTTTCTTATGAGCAAACAATTTATTTTTGGTCTGAACAAGTTTCTGGAGCCTTTACTAGGGATTAGCATATAGTCCTGTTGTAATGGTGTCATAAATTTGTGTATATATCATTTGGTCTTAACAAGTTTTTGGCACCGTTGCCGGGGATAAAAAGAATTTAAAAATCAATGTTCTGACAAAAGAGAGAAATGCTAATTTAGACATTTTTCTTTGTTTTACAAAAAAAATTTCAGAAAATTAGAAAAAAAAAAAAAGTTTTGATAGTAGTGGCTAAATAAGCTACTGATATTTTTGGAATCCTAAATAGATATATAATTTTTGATACCATTGACTCCATTTGATCTCAATGTGTTTATACTTTCAGGAAGATTTTAAATGCATAAAAAACCAGAAACAGATCTGCTGCCTCTAGATACTGAAATTGAAAGAACCCTAAAGAATCTGAGGAAAGCTACCAGTGATGAATATAAAAGTATGGCAAATCAAAGGGAAAGATTGCAGACTATTCCAGAAGAAGAAGAAACAGAGAGACCTCAGAGGCCTAACACTATAGAGGACTTTTTGGAGTCGCTATTCCAAGAGAGAAAAGACTTTGACGCGGTATAACCTCCCACAGCTCCAACAATTTTGAGTCGGGGTTTCATCATCGATTACTATATGCGCCAACACCAGCTCACAAGACAACGCATCTGAAGATCCCAATGAGCATCCGGGAGATTCAGCGAGGATGGCCAACACAACTGCCGAACGGGGTGAGAGCAGATAAAAATCAAGCCACAACTCTTCCCCTTTCATGGAGAGACGGGCGCAAATGATGGTTTGATTCATTGCCGTGGGATCATGAACACTGGGAAGAATCGGGTGGAGGCCTATATGATATTATTTTTTTCTCTAGGTTCACTACCGAGAGAAGAGGATAAATAATTGTCTTCTGCTATGGGAAGATAAGAGTCTCTTACACTGCACGAGTAGATTCAAGAGATTCAAGAGAATATGAAAGATGCCCTATGCATGGAATAGATCGACCAATTAAGATGGATATTTATCGTGCAGTGAATTATACCTCCAAGGGTATAATTGATGCATCTCACAGGCTTTTAAAAGAAGAGGTGTAGGGAGGTAAGCAAATCGATTAAAGACTGGCCAAAATGCAACTACAAAGTGCTCCATCCTAAGCTTTTAGGCAAACAGAGACTAAGGGGAAGTGGTCTTATTGGACTTGATAGAATGACATCCATAGAAGCAAAGCTGGTTGCAGTTATGAACAAACTGGGAAACAATGAAAGAAGAATGCACATTGCACATGAAGTGGGAGCAGTAGATGAAAGAATTAGAAGAAGTGCTGAAGAACTAGTTGGAGAAGAGCCCTACCAAGTATATGAATGAATAAAGAAGTTATCACTTTAAGCCTAACCCCAACTTGCCAACACACTAGTACACCGAGGAACCATGAAAACTTTTCATATGGTAGAGGAGCACAGCAGGGCCCTAGACTTGGACATAATTACCAGCAAGCTTATGCTGAGCCCAGGTTCTAAGAACAACAACAATAGAGGGACAATAGAGGAGATTATCAGGGTCAGAAAAAACTCCATCATTTGAAGATCAGATGCTTTATTTCATGTCAAAAAACAAAAGGATTTTGAATTTGCATGAAAAGAAATTTTCTCTGACTTCATGAAAATTTCCAAGTAAACACAACAAGAAATGCATGTACCACCAATGCCTTTGAAGAACTGGAGGTACTGTGCAGTGGCAACCGCTCGCCGGTAGAAAAGAGCCTAAGGATTCATTTCCAAGTGACACCAAAGAATCCAAAGGATTGTATGGTAGTAATTCGGAAGTGATGTGAATGGGGATGAAAGGAGAGAGTTGAAGAGGGCATACCTTATAGAAGAGAAACAAGCGTAAATTGGGAAGAACTCGAGTAGCATACCAAAAACCACCAGGAAAAGAGAAAACAATAAAATGCAGCTCAATGCCAAAGGTGGGAAGAAGGAAGAAGAAGCTTACAATCTCCGCCCATTCTCTCAAAGATCCGCAAAAGAAAAGCTAGAAGTGCAGTTTTCTGAGATTCTTCCAAAAACATGTTTAAGAAGATAGAGATTAACATTCCTTTCTCAGATGCATTAATTCATATGCTCCGCATGCAAAAATTCATGAAAGTTGATATATTGAGAAAAAGAAAGATTTACTCGAGGAAGGGAGCATAGCGAGCCTAACAACAACCCATAAGCAAGTGCTATAGATTCGGGAAGATCTTACCGCAGAAAATGCAGATCCGCTTTACTATACCCTCGCAAAATCGGGGGATGCCGATATTGGAAAAGCATCGCGGTGATTTTGGAGCTAGCATCAGCTCGATGCCTGTCTCGTTGCTAAAAGATTAAGTTTAGGGAGTCACCCCACGGCTACGACCGTTGCATGGCGTGACAGATATCAAGCTCGTACCGAGGGCATCCTTGAAGATGTACCGACAAAGTGGAAAATTTGTCTTTCCAAAGGGACTCGTAGTCATCGATATGAGGAAGCACAAACAAGTCTTATTGCTATTAGGGAAGAAGACTACCTAAGAATGTGATGAAGATTAATTGATGTGCAAAAGTGGAATCGACCCTCGTGGTCGAGATGGGCAAAGGCACTTCAATCTCAACGATACAGAAACAACCAAAAACTCGCAGGCCGACTGAAATCAGAGAAACAAAATTCTCGTCGCCATGAATCGACCACGATTGTAATTTTCAGAATTCAATGAATGAGAATGAGATAAATTTCCAGATATCTCGAGCATCTCAAGTCAAATTCTAACTCCAAGTTTAAATTAAAAGATTCAAAGATCTCGCGGTTTGAGAAAACAGCAAGGTAGAAAAATCCGCCAGCTATGAAGAAAAAAGTCGAAGAAAACAAAAGTCCGTAGGGTTTAATACTTAAGGAATAGCCCGAATATTTAAAGTATGCCTTCAGAACCAGAAAAAAGGAAAGCCAGTTATCATTTCAGTTGGATTAACTAGGCTGGAAGAGCAAAAACTGCTGGAGACTCTCAGAAAATATAAGGAAGCAATAGCTTGGTCTATAGAAGATTTGAAAGGAATTAGTCCTTCAATCTGTATGCACAAGATCCTATTGGAGGAGAATGCTAGAACTTCTATGGAACATCAGAGAAGGTTGAATCCAGTAATGAAAGAAGTACTGAAATGGCTAAATGCAGGCTTCATATATGTAATCTCGACAACCCTTGGGTGAGCCTGCGATACGTGGTTCCAAAGAAGCGGAGGATTCACTGTGGATCGAAATGAGAAGAATGAATTGATTCCACAAGAACTGGCGACATGATGGAGAGGTGTATAGACTACGTGAAACTTAACATTGCTACCGTAAAGACCATTATCTTCTACCTTTCATTGACCAAATGTCGATGTGTTAGCAAGGCACTCCGGCCATCGTTTCGATGGATATTCTAGTTATAACCAGATTGCAATAGCCCTAGAGGATCAGGAGAAATCAACATTTACATGTCCTTATGGCACCTTTGCCTTTAGAAGGATGCCATTTGAATTATGTAATGCTCTTGCCACCTTTCAAAGATATATGATGTTTATATTTTCTGACTTGGTGGAAGAGGTTATGGAAATATTTATGGATGACTTCTCAGTATATGGATCCAGTTTTGAAGATTGTTTGAAAAACTTAGAAACGGTAATTCAGAGGACAAAAATCTAGCTTTAAATTGGGAAAAATGTCATTTCATGGTAATCGAAGGTATTGTCTGGGCATAAGATTCCGGTCACGATCATACTCGCTAAAGATCATGTTATAAAAACTCTCATGTCACCTACACAGTATGGAATAAGAAGTTTCCGACATGCCTGATTTTTACGTGTTCATTAAGGATTTTTCAAAATCTCCGCTACCACGTAGACTCCGGTTGGAAAGATGCAAAATTTGATTTTGATGAATCATGCAGATCTGCATTTGAGGAAATTAAATCCAGATTAGTATTGGCTCCCATTATGTTGACACCAGACTAGAACAATGAGTTTGAAATTATGTGTGATGCCAGTGATTATGCAATGTGAGTCAGATTGGACAAAGAATCAAAAGATATTCAAGGCCATATATTATGCCGCAAACATTCAATGAGGCATAAGAGAACTACTTCCACCACAATGAAGGAGATGCTAGCAAATGGTATTTTGCTTATGAAAAATTCAGCCTAATATATTGCTGTCCCATAGTCAGAATACACACCGATCATGCTTCAATTAAATATTCCACGGCGTTAAGGATGCTAAAACCAAGATCAAACGATCTGATGGCGTGCTACGTTGCAAGAGTTTGATCTTGGAAATCAAGGATAAGAAGGGTAGTGACACCGAGATAGCAGATCACTGGGTCTGTACTAAGAGAATTGGTCGGAACGTAAAAGAGACAAAATAGCGGTAAATTTTTCCGATGAGCATCTATTGATGTGTTATCGCTACAAACACCCTAGTATGGATATTGTCAAACTACTTAGCCGGAGTTATGCCATTTGAATTTAGCTACCGTGATGAGGAAATTCATCCGACAGCAGATTGTATTTACGATGACCCACTCACCGTATAGAAGAGGAGCTGCATATGATCATAAGGAGATGTGTCCCAAACGTAATGTAGGTGGTATTATGGAGAAATGTCATGCATCACCATGGAGGACACTTTGTGTGAGACAAGATATCCTAGGTACCTCTAATCAAGATTTTATCGCCTACTTCTATTCAAAGACTGTTTTGAATGGGTAAAACATTGTGATGCTTGTCAGAGAATGGGCAACTTAAGTAGAAGAAATGAAATGCCCCTACAAGGAATTCTTGTGGTGCATATTTTTGATGTATGAGGAATAGACTTT
>JAEQBH010007321.1:0-108403 GCA_016808115.1 Tetrastigma voinierianum | reverse complement strand
GGATGACATGACTCGTAGCGGATCTTCTTGGTCTTAATAGGATAAGCATGAATGATTTATTTCCTTAGGAATTCGAGGATGACCAGGGGACTCGCCCAAACAGTCCTGCTAGTGTGGAAGGTGGGCGACATCCGTACCCCACGATGAATGAACGAACAAGTGGCGGGAGGTACTTTGGGTATCCTCAACGGCTAGTTCGGGCATTGCAAGCCCAGGGCAACCGGCTGCAATTGTTCAAAAGCGATCGACCATTGAGAGAATGGCAAGGTCTGGGCACGTAGATTTTATGGGAAAGAAGAGGATGAGCCTTCTGTAAGGCGAGAGAATTGGCTCCGAAGAAGCAGAAGCGAATGCTTGTGCAAATGCATTGCACGAAGAAGTTGGAATGTGCGACCTCGTTACCTAGGGAGGCTTATCAGTGGTGGAGTTTCGTGACTAGGATCGCACCATGAGGAGAGAGTGCGTGGGAGTTCTTCTTGGATGAGTTCAGAAGCATTATGTAGATCGCATTTATCGGAACAACATGAGGCAGGGAGTTTCATAATCTGAAGCAAAGACAGATGAGTGTGACTGAATATCAAAGAGAATTCACAGTTGAGCAAGTATGCTCTGAGATACTTATGATGAGGAAGAAGAGAAAGAGTACGTAGAGTTTGAAGACGGCCTTAATGACCATGTCGAGCCCATGTCACGGCATTTTGCCATGAGGATTTCTCCAAAATTGTGACATGTGCATTGAATGTGGAAAGAGTAAAAAGGAAAAAGAGAGAAAGGATAAAAGGCAGGAAGGAAAAATCCAGTCAGTCCAGCTTCGCAGCTTATGACAAAGGAAGAAATTAAAGGGACCACGGGGTTCAATCGGCCTATAGCACGAGCTAGGTAGGATTACTACTACACAGCTACCGTCGAGTTACGAAATTACACAGGAGGAGTCCTTCTAGAGGACGATTCTTTCCTGTACTTTGCCATTGTGGGAGAAATCATAAGGAGAATATTGGAGACTTACAGGTGCTTGTTTGATTTGTGGATCAAAGGCATAGAGCAGAGATTGTCCTAGGCTCGTTCATTTACAGCACCACCGGAGCGGGGAGTGCGACGCAGTGTTACGAGGCAATAAGAGTGTTTGCATGCAGTGTTCGAGACAAGGGACACAAGCTTTGAGTAGGCAAGATGGTCATGCTCCAGCTAGAGCATATGCAATGAAAGCAATGGAAGATACCGACGCTCCAGATGTGATAGTCGGTAATTTTACTATCTTTGATACTATTATGCATGCATTGATAGATCCAGGATCGACTCATTCATACATATGTATTGACATACCCAACTTAGGTAAGTGAAGTGGCGATAAGACATCTTGGTAGCGAACCAGCTTAGCCACTAGTGTATTGTGAACAAAGTCTATAGAGATTGTCCCATCAAAATCACGAGTATGAATTTTTGGGAGATTTGATTGAGTTATCAGCCGAGGGGAGTGATGTGATATTGGGGATGGGTGGTTGTCGGAGCATCAAGCAATAGTCGATTGTAGAATGAAAAGAGTAACCTTGGGGCACGAATGAAAGATGGATAACCTTCATGGTGAGAGAATCCAAATCATCTATCTAATGTGATGCTCTGCCTTGCTAAAACAGTAGTACGGAAGGATGTCAAACTACTTGGCTTATGTGATTGATATGGTGAAGGCAAGGCCTAGTGTATCACGATATCCCACTGCTTGTTAGCGACTTTGGGATGTGTTTAGGAAGAGAGTTACCGGATTGCCCCACAAGGGAGATTGAGTTTGCTATTGACGTTGTACGGTGCCACACCGGCATCATACACACCGTCTGAGGAATGGCTCACTAGAACTAAAGGAATTGAGAGTGCGGTTGCAGAACTCTTTGAAAAAAGGTTTATTGGATAAGTGTATCACCATAGGAGCTCTAGTGCTTTGTTTAAAAGAAAGATGGTACCGCCGACTGTAATATTGATTGAACATTTGAACAAGTAGCATTAAGAATAAGTATCCGTTCTGGAATTGATGATTTGTTTGGCCGATTAAAGGTCGCAGTATCTTTTCAAGATTGACTTGCGATCACGAATTACCATCGATTGAGAATTAAAAATATCGATGTGCATAAAAGCGGCGTTTAGGGCGATATGGACACTATGAATTCCTTATGTGTTTGGATTGACAAATGCTCCAAGCGGCGTTCATGGATAATGGTCGTGTTTTTAGGCCGTATGTGGATCGGTTTGTTGTAGTGTTCATAGGCGACATTCTTGTGTATTCAAGATCGGGATAGTCATGACACACACCTTAGAGTAGTGTTAGAGACTTTGAGAAAAGAAGCGTTGTATACAAGCGAGCAAGTGTGAGTTTTGGAAGAATGAAGTCCTTTCTTGGGCATATAGTGACAGAAGGAATCGAGTAGATCAGAAAATAGAAGTGGTTGTTGAATGGAAGCCACCTAGAAATGTTACGGAAGTGCGTAGTTTCTGGGACTAGCGGGATACTAGAAGGTCGTTAAGGGTTTTCTATGACCGCGGCCCGATGGCGAGACCATCGAGAAAAATGTAAGTATGATGGAGTGAAAAATGTCAAAAGTTTCGATAAGTTGAAAGCATTCTTAGGAGCTCGGTTCTTACTCAATAACCGGCGGTAGAGAATATGTGATTTTTAGTGATGCGTCAGCTAAATGGACTTGGATGCGTCTAATGCGAGAGGGTAAAGTGGTAGCCTATGCTTCAAGGCAGATTGAAACCATGAAAAGGAACTACCGCATGATTTAGAAGTGTATGATTGTATTTGCGCTGAAAATTTGGAGACACTATTTGTATGGGAGAAGCGTTTCATCTACATGATCATAGAGTCTCTCAAGTTTTGCCCTCACAGTGAGGACTTAACTTGAGAGCAACGGAGATGGATGGAGCGATAAAGATTATGGCTAGCGTGATTGATTATCACCCGGGAAGGCGATGTAGTGGTAGGCGATAGAAGAATCCATCTGACGCTTGACGTTGAATGCCCATTTGTCATTACATGACGATAGTACTTGTAATTAAGCGAGTTGGTAAGCGAGACCGAGGTTGTTGAATCTAGTGCTAGAGGCACAAAGAAAGATGAAAATTGTTGCCACAATAAATCAAATTGGAAATGGTAAAGAAACGAGGTTCGGTGAGCGAAGATGGAGTTTTGTATTATAAAGATAGGGTTTGTGTACCAGGTGTGTAATGATTTGAAATCCATACTAGAAGAAGGCACATAGTGGATCTTTTGCTATCCATCGGTAGCACAAAGATGTATCGAGATTTAAAAATATGTCGTGCAGTGAGTCTCAGGGATATGAAAAGAGATGTCGAATTTGTAGCCAAAGTGTTTGGTGTGTCAAAGAGTAAAGCGGAGCATCAAGTTTCATCGGGATTATTGCAGCCTATTAGAATACGGGTGGAAATGGGACCGAATCACCATGGATTTTGTGGTTGGGTTACCATTGTGAGGAGAAGGCATGACTCGATTTGGAGTCGTAGTAGGCTAGATTGACCCGTCGACTCACTTCCTACCCGGTGGCCAGACTATTCACTTGACAAGTTAGCGAAGCTGTATATCAAGGAAATAGTTCGGTTACATGGGGATTCTGTGTCCATTATTTCGGGCCGAGATCGAGGGTTTACTTAAAAATTTGGAGAAAATTGCAAGAGGTTTTGGGCACTCGACTGAATTTGGTCTGTTCCACCTGACGGATGGACAATACGAGAGAGTAGTCAGTTACGGAAGATATGTTAAGGAGGTTGTGTGATCGACAGCAGGGGTAGTTGGGATCAACACATTGCTTTAGTTGAATTTGTACAACAACGATTTCCAATCAAGTATTGAATGGCGCCTTATGAGGCACATATGGGAGAAAATCGCAGGTACCATTGTGTTGTTGGGCGGAATTGAGTGAAAAGAAAGTGATTGGCCCCGACTTGTCTGAAGACTGAAGAAAAAGTAAAAATGATTAGAGAGATTGAAGGTGGCCAAGCGATAAGACAAGAAATCATATGCCGACATGAAAAGAAAAGATATTCGATGAGATGTGAGAGTGTTTTGAAAATGCTCCTTATGGAAGGTGATGAGATTTGAGAAAAAAGGGCAAGTTGAGCCCTAGATTTATTATTTGTAAGTGATTGAGAAAAGTGGGACATGCTTGCATACAGGTGCTTTGCATTACCTCGGACTTGGAAAGATCCATGATGTGTTTCACGTGTCCATGCTACGGAGATACCGATCAGACCGAGTCACATGTAGTCTCTTGGGAACAATTGAAATTTGAGGCAGTTTGGCGTGAGGAAGAGGCCAATAAGATTTTGGCTCGTGAAGTGAAGGAATTTACGGAATAAGAAGATTACATTAGTCAAGGTCTTTGTGGAGAAACCATAAGGCTGGAAGAAGCCACTTGGGAAGTGAGGAAAGCGATGCGTGGCCCGGTATCCGCCTTGTTTGACTAAGGTAATTTCGAGGACAAAATTTTATTAAGTGGGGAGAGTTGTAACGCCCCAAAAATACCCTAAAATTTTATAATAAAATTGTATATATTAAATTATAATTGAGCCAACTTGGGTATTTTCTGAAATTTTTTATATTGATTAGATGATTATTGGTCAGTGAACCCAAGTGAAAAGAAAATATAGAAATTGTAAAATGGGGACCCAAGGGTCAATTATAAATAAGTTTATATGTCTAAGTGATATTAGGAGAAATAAATGAGTAAAAGGAAAAAAAATCAAGGAAATGACATGTGGCATGTAGGAAAGAGGGAGGAAGCTTCCTCCTTTCTTTTAAAAAATACGATTAAGTGATCCACTAAGAAAAGAAAAATGGAAAAGGGAGAGTTAGAGAGAACCACGCCTGCTCTGCAGATTTTAGACGATCGGACCGTAGGTCTCCGTGGCTCTGAAGGGGAAGTCCTTCCTGATGACAAAGAGCTACAAGTAGAGACGGAACCGGGGACTTTCGACAAACTCTATGAGTAGGTCTTCTCCTACTTGGTCTTCTTCTACCCTAAGAGTTGTTGGGTAGTTATCGGCCTTAGGGAAAGTTTGGTTGCATTTTAAACCATGGGAAAATTTGCCCTGATGTGTGTCTTGTGACTAACCCGAACCTTAGAGCTGATTTTTGGGTACGAAATTGAAGAGGATTTGGTAGTGTGTCCTTCTAGTAAATTGTAGCCACATCGATTAACTTGATGTTAGGCTTTGAATTTCTCAATTCGGACCCCTGTAGACAGTTATGGTCTTTTATTACGAAACGTTAAATGGGTGCAACTCAGCCACCAGGGTCGTCAAACGAGGTCGTCGGTGAGCGGTGGTCGTCAACGGTGGTCGATCAACGAAATTAGATCAGGCAAGAGGAATTCGTCGGTGAGCGGTGGGCGAAGTGCCGTCAATAGAGTCGTCGATGAGCGATTGGTCGTCGAAGCGGTGGGCGAAGTGCGTGAGCAATGAATTAGTCAATGAGCGGTAGCCGTCAGCGATGGGCGAAATTGCCGTCAAACAAGAAGTCGTCGATGAGCGATGGTATCCAGCGATTGGGCGAAGTGCCGTCAAACAAGGGGGTGCGATCGGTGAGCAGGTGGACAGGGGGTCGTCGATGAAATTCGTCGGTGAATGGTGATCGCCCGACAAGGTCGGCTCGTCGAGAAGCATTTGTGTATGACCTCGACCGGAGTCATAACTCCTTGCATCCGAACTCGGTCGGGTGTTCTTTGACTATGGAAAGTACATTAGTCGAGGAATCATCTATATATATCTTGTTTTAAATTGGAACTCATAATAACACTCCGAAAATCAATCCTAAGCAAAACTACTAATGCATGAATAATATTATTCTTTAATGGTTTTGGAATAGGGGTGAAGAGGAGGAAAAAGACAAGCTGTGAGATTGAGATTCCAAGGGTTGGAATCCAAAGTGCAAGATTTTTGGGTTTGTTCTTCTAAATCCTATTCTCATTTCAAGTTTGAAATGTTTGTTCTCACAAATTCTATTCCTCCTTTCAAGTTTTTGCATGTTTGTTGAAAAGCATATTGAATTGATTTAATTGATTTGAGAAAAGTGATTGTAGAAATGTTTGCGTATAAAAATTGCATGATTGTGAAAATAAATTTGTTTATACAAGCGTAAATATTATACTATATTTACATATAAGGATTTGAACGCCCTTAATAGAATGTTAGCAGTTTATTTCGCATCAAGGATAGATTGGTATACAGTAAATTGAATAAGCGATCGCTACTTGAACTATTAATGTCCTCCGATCTATGACCAGTAAGGACCGTATCATTAGTGTTCACTATTGATTATTTATAACCGATTCGGCCGGCCCGAGCGGGGCCGTGCTGTGTTATAAAACCATGTGATCTGGCTGCATTGTAGGCAGGTACGATGACTCTGATATCACGTATATCGAAGACATGGGTTAAATTCGTTAGGCGTAACTGAATTGATTAGCATAACTGATTGGATTGGCATAGCGAATTGATTGGCATAAGCGATTGGATTGGCATAAGCGGAATTGATTTTAATTTAATTGAATGTCGAGGCGGGTGAATTTGTGAGCATATTTAGTTGATTGAGATTGTGAAATATTGATTATGAAAATGTATTTATGAGATGATCAATGAACTATAATTTATAGTATATATATAACAAAGTATATGTATTGTATTTATATTGATCATCCAAATGATTGAAAGTTAAATTATTAAATTGCATGAATTGTTTAAGGCTGGGGCGAGATGGATTTGTATAGAACCAGTAAGCATGAAAATGCTTAGCGTATTGTTACCAGTGCGCAGTGGGAGTGATAGATAGTGATCGATAGCGGACCCAAGATCGAGGAGCGTCGAGTCATAAAGAAAGAAATCTCGGAGTATGCTCCGACATGTACTTTCATTTTGTGTGTTCTTTTTTGATGGATATTTTGTATAAGCGATTTTGAATCGCCATCTATTTTGTAAAATCATTTTGAAAAGGCTTGGATGCCTACATTGTAAATGGATTTTGTTAAATGTAAATGTTTATGGGCTTGCCCAATTTCATGATCGCTTCCACAAAGATATGATTTTGAGTGATTTAGTGGCATCCGGGACTGGTTGGTCAGCCGCGAATCGGGTCGGGTAAAGGCGTCACAAAGCGTATCCCAAATTTCCATCAATTCGGTCCCAAGTTTGGGGCTGATCAAAGCTATTTCAGCGTATCCCTTATCATCGAAAGCATTAACAAAGCTCTTAAAAATGGATTAAATCAAGTAGGAAAACCCACACCTCCTGAAGTTATCGAGAAACTCCCAAAGCCGTGCCAGCGTGGCCCTTGCCGGCGTAGAACAGCTGTGGCAGGCGAGGCAGAGCGGTCAGCGAAATCTGGGGAAAGTTGGACTTTCTCTATACAGAGGTACTGATTTTACTCCTTTTGATTTAAGTAAAATGAAATATTCTCTTCTCTTTACATTTTATTCCCCCTTTTGTCCTCATGCATGACAACCAATGTGTTTGACTTATTTAAGTTTCTTATCCAACATCCACTACCTTTGATTTTCCGTAATTAGAAAGTGCCACATGTTCCCATGGGCTACCACATGTTGAAATTGACTCATTGCACCTAACACGAGGCACCGCGCGATCCGCTCCAAAATGTGTGGTGTACACATTCGCTGTTAATACCGAAAAATGTGCAAATTATGATTGTCTTGGAATTCGACGAAATTCGACGTGGTAGCTAGATTTCGCGAGACAATTCCAACGGTGAAGTCCGTTTCGTCATCCGAGATCTAGAAAAATTCCATATTTTGATCAAAATTACCATTTTACCCTTTTTAAGAAAATTAGAATTTTCTCGGGTTTTACAAAATAACTCTTAGACAAAGATTAAACCAAGTAGGAGAAAAACCCCTACCTCTTAGAGTTTGTTGGAAACTCCTGGGTTTGTCTCTCTTGAAGCTCTTTGCCCCGCGAGGAAGAAGACTTTCCCTCTTGCTGACGGAAGCGGAGTGGTTGATCGCGAAAAAACTAGAGAGAAAGTGGAGCTTCTCTCTCCTCCTTCTTACTCTCTCTTCTCTTTCTTTTACTGCTTTTCCCTCGACCAGTTGGGTCCGTGGCGAATTCGAGTGGGGTGTCTCCCTTCTTAAAGTGTCATCTCATTGGCTCTCATGGATTCCATATTCGAGCTTATAAAACTTGAATTTCCTTCCTATCGAGAGAGTGGTGACACATGTCACACATGGGTCTCACTTAGACTTGTGTTTGACTTGCTGCCAGGCATTTGGCGCGTGGCTCGATGTGGCCGCGCATGCAAAGTGTCACTCGCGACCCGTCGATTGCCTTGTAAAATGTGAAATTCGTATACCGGAATTCAGCGGGGGTGATGGGGTAGCTAGATTTCGCGATACAATTCAAACGGTGAAATCCATTTCGTCATCCGAGATCTAGAAAAATTCATATTTTTCCACTGAAATTACCGTTTACGCATTTTTAGAAAAATTGAATTTTCTCGGATTTTACATAAGAATAACACTCAGTGCCATGGAAATTCCTTGATCTTTGAATCTTCAACTTCGGCTCTCATGTGGTCCGGAGGGACACCTTGAAACGTCTTCTAGTCCATTTTTTATTATTGGGCTTCAATATCTCTTTGAATAATCTCCTTGATTTGCAAGCTGATCTCCAACCCGTGTTTATGGAATGTTCCCTAAACTGCTGTAATTATCCCTTCATTATCCAAATTTTATCTTCATAAATATTTCACCAAATATTATGATTTTGGCTCATCAAAGAACCTGATTTCATTCCATAAATATCATAATGGAATATTTGCCTGTCATAGAAAACTCACCAAACATGATAAAATCTTCTAGATTTGATCATTCAATTATTGCTCAATATCACCCTCTACTCTTCCTTATTCATCTCAGGAAATATTAGCTCTAATTTCTTTTTTTCTTTTCACAATTTATGTTGCGATAGAAAACTTCTTTGTCGCAACAGACTTTCCTTCTTTGGCTCTTGTCACTTGCTGAGTTGTTTGTTGCAAATAACGGATTTGGTTGAATAAGGTAAGTTGTATCACACAGTATGTTGCAACAACTTGCGCGGCATCAACGATGACAATAGGTTCTACTGCTTGAAACATGCGATTTATTTTTGTGTAAGATTATGACAAAAAATATCCTCAACAATATCAGCAAGCAACTCCTTACAATCTTGAATTAGAAACAAAATATCTATTTATTTTATTTAAAAAATCTGAATATTATAATATACCTTTAAAAATTCGAATAATTCAAATATTTTTGTAAGTATTTTTTTTAAATCTTCTATAATTATAAAAAGAATCATTTTAAGTTTTTATTAATACAAATGTTTACATTAATTAAAATCTTTTTGTAAATATTTCTTATGATTGTATAAATAATTATTTTAGGTTTTTATTATTACAAATGTTTATGTATGTTCATATATTAATTCAAATCTTTTTGTAAATATTTAAAAAAAATGTTTATAACCATAAAAACAATTATTTTATGTTTTTATTAATACAAATATTTATATATTCTTATTCATTAATTCAAATATTTTGGTAAATATTTTTAAATTTTTTATAATTATAAAATAATTATTTTAGGTTTTATTAATATAATTTTTTATATGTATTTATATATTTTGTAATTAAATTAGTTGTCTTTTTAGTAATTTTAATGATATGAAAGCATTTTTATACTTTTTTTTTTAATACACTTTAGTTCTCACTAGGACTCGAACCTGAAACCCCTTTTATTCCCTATGCTCTATGCCTGTTTGAAACGGTGAGTGCTTTACCACTTGAGCTAGGCGTGATATGGGCATCATTTTTATACTTATGCATCATGTTATTTTTGATAGAAGTGCTACTAGAAAAAGCATTTTGGCTAGAAGCGTTGTTACAAAAAACAGTGTTAAACTAACCCTAAGTTAAATACATAAACAAAATCCTTGACATCAATATTTACCAAGATATGTTATTCTCATTATTAACATATCTATTGTTTTTTTAAAGCAAAGCCACATTCCTTGATTCTTTGGCAAACCCCACCCTTAAGGTCGTTAAAACCCAAAACTAAGGGCCAGTTTGACAATATTTCTAGGCCTACAAACACTTTTTAAGTGTTTTTTAGAGGAAAAAAAAAAGCATTTGGTAGAATTTTAAAAAACGCTTTTGAAACTTTAAAAAAACACTTAAGAGTTTTTTTGAGAAGCACTTGGGAGGTGTTTTTTTTTTTTCAAAACACTTCAAATTTTTTGTAATATTCCTATAATACCTATTACATTAATCCTTTTAAAAATCTAATTATATCATTAGTCATTAAATCATATTAGGATAATTATTTTTATAATTATCCAAAATTGTAAAAGGTTGAATCATAGAAAATCCAAAACAGTTTAGATTTAATATTTTTATAATCATAAAATTATTTATTTCAGGTTTTTATTAATACAAATATTTATATATGTTTATTCATTCATTCAAATTTCTATAAATATTTAAAAAAAAAAATTTATAATCATAAAAATAGTTATTTTAGGTTTAATTAATATAATTTTTTATATGTATTTATATATTTTTAATTAAAAAATTTTATTTATTAAGATATCCTATCTTTATAATTAAATATTGAATGTATTTTTTGATAATTTTAATGATATTAAAGCATTTTTAAATCTATGATAGAATCACTTACGTTTATAAAAGCGCTACCAGAGAAAACTTTTTGGCTAAAAGCGGTTTTACAAGACGCGTTGTCAAATTGGTCCTAAGACCATCACCCTAAACTCATATGGTTCTTAAGATGATGAAGTTCTTGTTGCTTGATTCCAAGGATTAACTCAAATTAGAGTAAAGGGTACTCTTGCACTTAATATTTTGAAATAATTACGAACTTTTAAAATTAGAGTAACTATTTTGACAAATAAATTATCTTCCATAAAAAATTTTAAAAATAAATAATTTTCTAATTAGAATCTTTGTGCAATAAGAGAATGTAATCTTGAAAAAATATATGAATTTCTATAAGAATATTTTATCTAAAATTTGTTTTTGACAAAAATTCTTACTCTCAAATTTAAAATCCATTATCATAAATTCTCATTATGTACATAATTTCAATTTTAACAAATATTATTTTGAAAATATATTTAAATAAATTTATTTTCATCAAATTCCTATGTCTTATAAAACCTTTTTTCTAATATTCTGTAATGATAAATTATGTCTTATTAAAATTTCAAAAATATTTCTTCCCCAAATTAGAAATTCTAATGTAATAAGAGAATTTATAATTTGTGAGATTTTGAAATTTTGAGAGAACCTTATCCAATTAGGAAAGATTTAACTCTATTCTCAAAAATGCTCTGAAGAAATATATTTTAGATTTTTAAGAATATATTTAGAAATAAATTTTAACTCTCATAATCAATATTCCTCATGGGATAAGGTTCTAAATGATTATTTTACAAGGATTTTTATACAATAATTTTAAGGAAAATATTTTAAAACCCTTTAGAATAATATTTCAAAAGGAAACTTTAATCGTAATTTCATTTTCATAAGATTTTTATTAATCTAAGCTTATATTTCCTAAAAAAAATCTAAGCTTATATAGAATTTAATAAATAATATCTTTTGGATTTCATTTCTTTTTTTAAAGAATCTAGTTTTATGAAGAATAATAAAAAATGATTATAAAAATATTTTAAAATATTTACAAAAAAGTTTGAACTACCGAATAAAATACATAAAAATTTGTATTTTTTTTAAGTACATAAAATTTTTATTATTAAAAACATAAAATAATTATTAATATGATTATAAAAAATATTTAAAAAATATGAATCAAAAATATTTTTTTACAATCTTCGTGTTAACCTACTTTGTTCGATAATAAGAACTAAAATATAGCATATACGGTCATTAACATTTGTCTTATTCATTATTAAAAAAACAATTATTCTTATTCCTATTTCAAAATAATTAGATATTTTAAGAAAATATAATTAAATTTTTAAAACGAATGTAATAGGAATTATAGGAATATTAAAAAAAAATTGAAGTGTTTTTCTTAAAAAAAAACCACCTCCCAAGGGCTTCTCAATGAAACACTCTTAAGTGTTTTTTTGAGGTTTCAAAATTTTATCAAATGCGTTTTCTCAAAAAAAAAAAAAAAAAAAAAAAAACAACAACGTGTTTTTTGACCTAGAAACACTTTGAAGAAGCACTAGCACTGTAGGTATTGGGTGGAGCCTTTTATAGGCTTACAAAGTAGCCTTCCATTACTCTCCTTAAAGGAGGGTAATGAAGAATAATTAAATGGTGTAGTGAATATGGTTATTCACAATTCTCAAAGTTCATGTATGTGGTCATTCACCACGTTAATGAGTGAAAATTTACAACACTCCCCCTTGAATGATTATCATAAAGAATATGATCCATTAAAATCTTGCTAGTAAAACCAAGTGGGCCAAACTTAGTGAAGGAAAAAGAGTATAATATTCATATGATGTTGTGGATTGTTCTTAGTCTGTTAGGACTGTTTCATTAAAAACCTTGCCAGTAAAATTCAATGGGATAAAACCTTGACAAAGGGAAAAATGGTATAGTACACTAACATCATGTCATAAACATACTCCCTCTCATGTCGATGTCCTTCAGTTGATGCATTCCAATCTTGTATATTAGCTTCTGAAATGTTAAAGTTGACAATGACTTCGTGAATAAGTCTACTAGATTATCACTTGAGAGTTTATTTGTTGAACATCAATTTCGCCACTCTTCTAGAGTTCATGTGTATAAAAGAATTTTGGAGAAATGAGTTTAGTTCTATCTCCTTTGATATAGCTTCATTTGATATGTGCAATGCATGCAACATTATCTTCAAATAATGTTGTTGGGGACTGCCTTTGATAGAAGGGAGTTCGTATGATTCTTGGATATATTGAATCATTGATTGTAGTCATATACATTCATGACTTGCTTCGTGAATTGTGATAATCTCTTAATGATTCGATGATGTGACCATCATTGTCTACTTAAAGGATTTCCATGTAATAGTAGTTCCATTACAATTAAACACATACCTTGTTTGTGATTTGGCCTTATGTGCGTCTGAAAGGTATCCTGCATCAACATATCTAAACAATTGCTGCTTTGATTCATTTTAGTAAAATAGGCTCATATAAGTTGTTCCTTGGAGGTAGTGCAATATATGTTTGATACCATTCCAATGTCTTTAGGTTGGAGTGGAATTATATCTGACTAATAAATTGATAGAAAAAGCAATATCTGGACAAGTACAGTTAACAAGATACATAAGTGCACAAATGACACTAAGATATGGTACTTCAAGACCAAGTAATTCTTCACCCTTTTCATAATGATGAAATGGGTCATTTTTCACGTCAAGTGAACAACCAACCAGTGGAGAACTTAAAGGGTGTGTTTTATCCATATAAAAGTGCTTTAAATTTTTTTTAATATATGTCGCTTGATGAACCAAAACTCTATTAGGGAAATGCTCAATTTTCAAGTTGAGACAAAATTTTGTTTCCCTTATATCTTTCATCTCAAATTCATTTTTCAAATATTTTGTTGTTTTTTTTAGCCCTCTAGGAGTCCTAACAAGATTTAAATCATCAACATACACATCAATAATTGCCAATAAGATTTCTAATTTCTTGATAAAAATGCATGGGCATATAGGGTTGTTCACATACCCTTCTTTCAGTAAATACCCGCTAAGGCGATTGTACCACATGCGTCCGGATTGCTTCAATCCATATAAAAATCGTTGTAATTTGATTGAGCACATACTACGAGGCTTTGTATTATTTATTTTAGGTAATTTAAATCCTTTAGGGACTTTCATATATATGTCATTATCTATGGATCCATATAGATAAGTTGTGATGACATCCATGAGATGCATATACAGTCCTTTAGAGACTGCCAAGCTTATTAAAAAGCAAAAATGCAATTGAATCCATGATAGGTGAATATGTTTCCTCGTAGTCAATACCAGGTCTCTATGAGAAACCTTGTGCTATTAATCATGCTTTATATCTTATGTTCTCATTATTTTCATTGCGCTTTCATACAAATACCTATTTGTACCCAACATGCTTTACACCTTTAGGTATTTAGTTATGGACAAAAACTTCTCGTATCATTAACAAGTTTAATTATGACTGTATAACTTTTTTCCATTTTGGTCAATAATTTCTATGTCGACATTCTTCCATTTGTGATTGAGATATATCATTTCTTATGATGTCCAAGGCCACTTGGAAGGTAAAAATATTATTGATAACAATATCATTTCGATCCCATTTATTTCCCTTGTGAACATAACTTATTGAGATCTCATAATTTTTAGGTACCTGTGTCTCTTCAGGGGCTATTTCTTTATCTCGAACCTCTTCAGGGGTTTCTTGTTCAATATATGCATCTTCAAAGGCCTCTTGCTCACCATATACCTCTTTAGGGGCATTTTGTTTATCATATGCCTCTATAGGGGCATTTTTTTTTTCTTTTTTTAATTATTTACCTATTCAAAGGTATCAATTCTCCTTTGTGTTCTCTTCTTTCGAGGAGTTATATCTTTTGAGCTAATAGATATCCCAAGCTTTAGGCGTATTTTATACTCATTTCCTAATTGTCCTTTAGGGACATTAATCCGTGTTGGAGCATTCGCAGCCGGGATATATGACTCTGTCACTTTCTTTGTATTAATAAAAACATTTGGTAATTGATTTTCAAGATTTTGAAAATGAATGATCCTTTGAACTTCCAATTCACATTTATTTGTACGATGATCAAAATGAGACATTGTAGATGCATTCCAAGTAATTTCTCGTTGTTATTCTAGAACATACTTTTCTCCCCCTAATGGTGGGAATACACTCTCATTAAAATAACAATCCGCAAAGTGGGTTATAAAAACATTTCCTATTAAGGGTTCAAGATATCTTATAATAGGCAGAGAATCAAAACCTATATAAATCCCAAGTCTTTGTTGGGGACCCATTTTAGTGCGTTGTGTAGATGCAATTGGTATGTAGATTGCACAACCAAAGATTTGTAAATGATAAATATTTGGTTGTTTGCCTAATACAAGTTGTGAATAGGAGTATTCATGATAAGCTATTGGTCGAATACGAACAAAGCTTGTAACATGCATAATAGCAGTCCCCAAGCATAAGTTAGCAATTTGGTTTTCATTAGCAGTGGTCGAGCTATTAATTGAAGACTTTTGATGAGGGACTCTGCTAAACCGTTTTTGGGTGTGAGAATGAGCAACATGATGCTCAACATTTATTGAACTAACATGCAATATTATCGAGGTTTGGGAGGTAAACTCATCGGTGTTGTCAAGTCTGATAGCCTTAATTGGATTCAGGAAATTGCGCTTATAATTTGATCATTTGTGCGATGAGCCTAGCAAAGGCAACATTTCTTGTCGAAAGAAGACAAACATGGACTACCTAGTAAAGGCATCTATTAAGACCATAAATTAAAGGAAAGGTCCACATGATGGATGGATAGGTCCACATATGTCCCCATGTATTCTTTTTAAGAAAACTGGTGACTCAAATCTGACTTTGCTAAAGGATGGCCCGACTATCAATTTACCTTGTGAGCAAGTAGCACATAGGTATTCATTGGGTAAAAGAATCTTCTGGTTCTTTAGTGGATGCCCATGTGAGTGTTCTATGATTCTCCTTATCATTGAGGACCCAAGGTGACTCAGCTTGTCATGCAAAAGAATAAAAGTCTTTAGGTCGTTGAACTTCTGGTTCATGACAACATATAAATTGATAGGCTTTATATTTGTATGATATAACCCATATGAGTAGGCTGAGAGTTTTTCCATTATATGTTTCTTGCCATAAACAATAGAGGTAATGTAAAGACATTATGTATTACCTTTATTCATAGTTTCAATATGATATCCATTTATGCGGATATCTTTAAAGTTGAGCAAATTCATTGTGAATTTGCTAGAATATAATGCATCATTGATATGGAACCTAGTTCCGTTTGGTAGATTATATTTGCTCTTTCAAAGCCTTCAATTAGTTTGCAGTACTAGATATGGTACTTACATTGACATTCGCTAATGTCAAATCTAGAAAGTATCTTTTATCTCGAAGAATTATGTGTGTGGTTGAACAATCAACAAGACATACATCACCCTCATTCATCTTGAGAGCTAGCTCATGCTGATAAATGTATAATTGTAATACAAAATAAGGTTAAAGAGAAACTTGTTTTACTCTCTCTTTGTCTTTGTGTATATATATATATATATATATATATATATATATATATATATATATATATATATATAGTGAAAGAGGGATGGGGAATTACTAAGGAAATAGAAAGAGAGAAAGGGAGGTAGATAGAAAGAGAGAGAGAGAGAGAGAGAGAGAGAGAGAATGAGAAATGAATCTCGGGATGGCATTATAGGTATTGGGTGGAGCCTTTTACAGGCTTACAAAGTAGCCTTCCATTACTCTCCTTAAAGGAGGGTGATGAAGACCAATTAAATGGTGTAGTGAATATGGTTATTCACAATTCTTAAAGTTCATTTATGTGGTCTTTCACCATGTTTATGAATGAACATTTACAACAAAATGACTGTTTTAAAGTATTTTTTTAAATATTTTAAAGAATTAGAAACCAAGTACTTGACAAATTGTTTTTAAATAATTAAATTCATCATATCTTAAACATCAAAGATGTAGGTAAGATGGTTGAAGTGTGACGCCCCAAAACCTGGGGGTCCCGTTGACAACCTGTCAACTCGTGGAATTCAAGTGGATTTCGGGTAACCGTGCCACCTTTGTTATGTCCCATTGCTCGGGATCCATATTTTTCACAAAAATTGGCGAGTCTCCTTTGTTCGAGAGCTCTACTCAATATACAGCTTTGTATAACAATATATCCATTACCCATCCAAGGTCTCCGTGAAATAACAATGTGACCACACATGATTCATCTAATCTATATCCTGATATACAACTATATCACAATAGTCCATAAGAGTTTATTACAACACTCTTATACATAACATATATTAAAACTAGCTTGTTCTAATATAGTTTACAAAAATATTTATCAAAGCCACATCTTGGCTTTACTACTTGCACCTGAAATATGGTCCCACGATGGGGTGAGCAATACCTAGTAGAGAATAATTCTTACAAGGGCTACTTTCATATAAGTGCTTTGTACCTTTGTCATTTCACACATTCAAGTAAAAATATACACATTCCTACTCAAATGTCTACATGCTATGGATGAGAATGTGACTCACCCTATCCCATATCCCGAGTCCTCACCGACTCTCTCACACATGCATATGCTAAGTGTGAAAACCATCATTTATGTTCCATCAATGACCATTTTTTCCAAAACAAAAGCTTTTTGTTTTATAAATCAAAATCCATTGGACAAACTCCGATATTCACTTGTTTTTACCAAGTCTCGTGTGTTTTGTGGGTAGTAATTTGCAGGAGTCTCAGCGCGGGCTTCTACAGCTTTCAACACTCGCGAACTTTCATCGCTGGATACATATGTATAACCAAGAATACCGGGTTTTTCACTCGAGGGGGTATCTATCCCTTCTTGCTATACCCAACCTGCGCGTATTTTCATTTCATTTTCTTTTATACAGCGAAGTGAGACTCATTTTGGATGTTGTCCCATTTGCCAAGGCAGCCATCGAACGCCGAACACGGTGTCGATCTACCATGCCTCACGACATACCATCGAACGCAAACACGATTAACCGATATCTACCGTGAACTTCATTACCCGTATCATGCGATGTCCCGTGCATATGCGATGTAAAATGTCACTGCATGTATCTCATGTCAAATGCATAATGAATGCTACATGGACAACACAATCCACACCACTTACGGGTGTCATGGACAATTACATCACCTGCATATGACTTCCATAAATCATTTGATTCATGTCAACCTATCATGCAAACATATACCAACATTCACATTCAACATATCAGTCTATGATCAAGCAATGACACACATAAGCAAGCCATGTAATGGTCATTGCACATAACAATTCATCATACGTCAAAATGTTGGAGTGCACATATTGACATCCAAATAGGTCACTACATTATCAAGTAGTGGCACACTCACTATTAAGCCATGTCATGGCCATTTGCACATATAAACTCATCTGTATCAACATGTTAGAGCACTCATATTGACACCCAAACACGTCACTCTTAGTCAAGCAATGACACTTGATCCTCAAGACCAGTTGTCGCATAGAAATGCCCACAAAACATTCCACACAACAAGCCATCATAGCCCACAAAATAGTTCCAAACTTAGTTCCGAAACTAGTCCCCTAACAGTCCCAAAATCTGGACACAAACCATTAAACAACTACGTTGTACTTGATCCCGGAAAATGGACCATAGCGGGGTTATAAATTAGATTTGCGTGATTCAAAGACTAACATCAAGTTCTCGAGATAGATCTGATTTCTGCCAGAAAGATACTGGTCAAATTTTTCACTTTTTCCCAACCTAAAATCAATTAAAAATGCGGACGTTAGGTTCATCAAAACATGACAACTGTAGCGGTCACAGAAAAGCAGACTGCTTGGGTTATAGATGTCCAATTTGGGTGATTCAAAAGCCTAACATCAAGTTCTTAGGTAGGGATACAATTTCCTTGAAGGATACTAGTCCAAATTCTCCCCTTTTCTAACTGAAAATCAGCCCCAAAAACCGGACATCATATAGGGTCAAAACAGGGCACTATTCCCATAACCCATTATTTTGCCAAACAGCCCCTTAAGGCAAAAAGGACCAAACAACCCACTTATGGCATTAAAACTCAACCAAACAGCCCATAGAATGGAAAATAAACCAAAGTAGGAAGAATCCTTACCTTTTGAACCATAGAAGAAACTCTAGGAAGTCCCGTGGACACTTCCTAAACCCGAAACTTTTGATTTCCCGAACTCCTACAAAGCTTAAATCTACTTGAAATCCATGTTTTGGTACCCATGCATAACTATAAATCGGAGTAGATGAACTTTCGTTATTGCCTTGACGAAAATCGAAAAAAATCCGATTGTCTCGGAATTTGACGAAAATTTTCTTGGTAACTAGATTTCGCGAGACGAATCCAACAGTTGTAGTCCGTTTCATCATTCGAGATCTAGAAAAATTTTCAAGCTTCCTTGAACCATTTTGTCAATTTTATTGTTTTTACCATTTTTCAAAAAAATTAATTTTTTCTCGAATTTTACATGAAGTCTCTCACAATTTAACGATATCTTGAGTTGACCTTATGAATGCGATAACAGCGACGTGATACTTAAAAAAAAACATAATATTTATAATTTTCTAAAAACTATCTCAATTCCTTTTATATAAAGTATTTTATTTGAAATTTAATTTTCAAAATTTTATTACTAATATATGATGATAATTTATTGAGGTTAAAATTTTCATAAATTATATTTATATATTTTTTAAAATCATATTAATTTATCATATCTTAGAACTTCACTATTCCCATTTCAATAATTTCTAATAAAGTTTATATTCTTAATATTTTAAGGGGACATCTTACAAAATTGTAATAAAGTGCTTAGTTGTTAAAAAAAATACTTTACAATAAAAATATTCAAAAAATGATATTAAAAAGATAAATATATAAAAATAAAATTAAAGTAACAATAATTCTTATTTTTTTAATAGAGTGACATTAACTCTTTATAAATAATATTAATAAGATAAATATGAAAAAAATTAAAGAATAATATAAATAAAATGATAATATAATTAAAAAACTCATATTCCAAAATATTATTTTATCTCAAAATAAAATATATTTTTTCCAAAAAAATCGTCAAAAATCAATGATTTTTTTTTATTGTAAATCCAAATATGATTTTTTTTTTTTTTGAAGGATTCTTTTTGGAAGTAAACATAGTCGCCTAAGAAAGATATGAAAATGTAAGAAAAAGAAAAAAAATGAATTAGTTGCTGAAATTTGTGTTTAGGAAGGGAAATAAAATATAAAAATAAAAAAATAAATTTAAAACATATTTAAGGTTAAAAGTTTGTTAAATTAAATTATTTCCTATTATTGGTAGGATTTCTTTTTTTTAGCACTCTAGATTTTGTTTCCTTTTAGGATTCTTCTAATAAGTCTATGCCTATATAAAGACCTTTATTATGTATTTTTTCTGCAATCTGGTATTTCGTTTGTCCTTATTTTGTTTCTTGATTATGAGTATTGAAAGAGACGATTCACTTCAATATGTGAGTGTGAATTTGGATGGAAAGAATTATTCGTAATAGAGTTATGCGATGAGAAACTTTCTTAAAGGAAAAAAATTGTTGGGATATGTTACCGGAACTAGTGCTAAACCTAAAAATACTAATGAGAATTATGCTAATAAGTTAGATACGTGGGAAGTAAACAATTCAAAAATCATTACTTAGATCAACAATTATGTTAAGCATTCAATAGGTGCACGTTTAGCAAAGTATGAGACATCAAAGGAGGTTTGGGATCATCTACAGAGGCTAGACACTTATTCAAATTTTGCAAAGCAGTATCAATTGGAGATTGACATATGTGATCTTTAGCAAAGGAATAAGAGTGTTCAAGAGTTTTATTTTGCTATGATAGATCTTTAGGATTAATTGGCTCTTACATAATCAAATGAATTAAAGACATGTGGTGCTTATATTGCTCGTAGAGAAGAGCAAAGATTAGTTCAATTCTTGATGGCTCTTCACAGTTATTTTAAGGAGGTTGATTTGCAAGCGTTCTCCACTTTCGTCTATTGACTCAATTGTTAGAGGGTTATTGGCTAAAGAAAGAAGTCTTAAGTTACATTCTGAAAAGGGAATTCTTTCCACTCTGAATCCTTTTGTGTTGGTAATACCTTCTAAGTTATCTTCTAATAATCAAAATAGGACCTCCATAAGGGTTGCCTTCGATGAGAGCAATTTTTGTAAGTAGAAAGGTCATTGGAAGGCTCTTTGTCCTAAGCTAAGAAACCAAAATCAATTACAACAACAATCTCAGTTTTGGAAGCCTGGCAACCAGACACAGTCCAATGCTAACAGACCACCTCAGGGCTATAGACCACCTTAGGGCTGCAGACCACCACAGTTTGTTACTACAATAGTAGCCGCATCAGGTTCTTTCCTTGATCCTTGTACCCTAGCTGAGCAATTTCAAAAGTCTCTCCCTACATCCATAAGCTATGTCTACCTCTTAGTAAGGTTAGTTGACTCACAGTTATTATTTGTTGTCTTTATATGGATCTTGGACTCTGTGCTTCTCGTCATCGTCAATTCTTATTGTTTACCTCTATGTCTCATTCGTCTTATGTTCCCGTAATGACCACTGAAGACACTCCTATGCCTTTAGCGGGTGTTGGTTCTATTGTTACCCCTAATCTCTCTCTTTAATGTTTATCATATTCCAAACCTCACATTGAATCTTGCTTGTAATCGGTCGGTTATTGTAATTCTAGTAATTTAGTCACCTTTTCTTAACTATTCTTGTTTTATGAGATTTGCGAGTCTCGAGGAAGTTGATTGGGACATGTCATAGGAAGGGGGGATTATATGTTTTGGATGAGTTAAAGATGCCTGCTACTGCTATTGCTGCCACTATTGATTTGACATATTTTTGTTTGAGTCCTTTTAGTTTTTATTTATGACATTCTCACCTTGGTCATGTTTCGTTTTCTCATTTTAAATTTTTAGTATCCACAGGGGCTTTAGGAAAGTTACAAACTCACAATGTTTCCGATTTTAGTGGATGTAAAGTAACAAAAATTTTAGATTTACCTTTTAATTGAAGTGTTTTTGTCCCTTCTTCTCCATTTGATCTTATTCATTATGATGTATGAGAGCCTTCTCCTATTCACAAAAGGAGGGTCTTGATATTATGTTTCTTTTATTGATGATCATACTCACTATTGTTGGGTTTATTTGATAAAACATCGTTCTGAATTCTTTGAGATATACCAAGCCTTTTTTGCTCTTGTAAAAACTCAACATTCTGTCGTTATTAAATGTTTCAAGTGTGATTTAGGTGGGGAGTAGTACACTTCTAATAAATTTATTGAGTTCTTTTGTAGATGAGCAAGATAACAAACCGTAAAACGAGATACTCTTGAGCAAAATGGTGTTGCTAAAAGTAAACATAGGCATCTTGTTGAAACTACTCGATCTCTCTTATTGTCGGCTTCTGTTCCTAGTGAATTTTAGGGAGAAGTTGTTCTTACTATTGTAACTTTGAGTTATCTTATTCCCACTCACTCTCATAATTTCAAGTATTTCTCCTTTTAGTATATAGTATACCTAGATTGCTCTTTCTTTAGAGTCTTTGGTTATACTTGTGGTTCTTAAACCTCATGTAGAACATAGCAAGTTTTCCTCTCGATATGTTATTTATGTATTTCTTGGTTATAGTGAAGGTCAAAAGGGGTATCTGTGTTTTAATCCAACTACTTAAAAACTTTATTTGTCTCATCGTGTTGTTTTCTTGAACATATACCTTTCTTTTCTATTCCATCTTCTATTCATGACTTGATTAGATATGATCTTATCGTATTGAGCCCTTTTATGAGGATTCCAATAACTTGTCATCTCAGGTTCCTAGTACTTCAGATACCCCTTCTCATGTTCTTCCTCCTATTTCTTTGCATCATAGTCAACATGTTTTTACTAATAGTTCTGCAGGTACAAACACTTTGCTCTCTAGGACACCTGAAGCTCCCTCTTCTCTTATGGTCCCTCAATCTCTATCTGAGATTGTAGATCCACCTCTACGTCGATCCACACATGTTTCTAAGTCCACAAAATCACAAGATTTTGCATATTCTTGTTATTCTTCATCTTTTACTTCATTTTTAGCTTCTATTCACTTTTTTTTCTGAGCCTTCTTCCTATAAAGAGGCTATTCTTGATCCACGTTGGCAACGAGTTATGGATGAGGAACTTTCTACTTTGCATAAGACAGGTTAGGATTTGGGTGCTCTACCTCTTGGTAAGAGTGTTGTTGGTTGTCGTTGGGTGTATAAGATTAAGACTAATTATAATGGATCTATTAAGCGATTCAAAGCTAGGTTGGTTGCAAAAGGATATTCACAACAGTACGATATGGATTATGAGGAGACTTTTGCTCCTGTTGAGAAAATGACTACAGTTCGTACTCTTATTGCAATAGCTTCGGTTCGACAATGGTGTATCTCTTAACTTGATGTTAAATGCGGCCTTAAATGGCAATCTTTGAAGAATTTTTATATGGAGCCCCCTTGAGGTGTTTCTCATGATTTGGAGTATGTTTGTAAGCTCGGGAAGACATTATAGCTAAAACAAGCACCTGGGTGGCAGTTTGAAAATTTTCTGTTGTGATCTCCTCTCTTGATTTCTTGCTAGTAGATTATGATTATGCTCTATTGTCACAAGTGTATGCCGATGTCGATACATCATTCTTTCTTTATATGTTGATGACACTGATTATTCTAGGTGATGATGTTGTTGATGGTATTTTTAGTTTTGAAAGGTAGGATTAGAAAAACAATTTGAAATAGAAGGATCTAGGTCCTCTACGATATTTCTTGGGTATTGAGGTAGCCTATTCGCCTAGAGGTTATCTTCTTTCTTAGTCAAAATATGTGCGAGATATTCTTGAAGCGAGCTGAACTTCTTGACAAGGCTGTGATACCCCATCAAGGTCAGTAAAAGTATTCTCTTCGATGGTGTGCCTTTATCAAATTCTGTTATACCGTACTATTGTTAGAGCATTATCTTATTATTCACATCTGATATTTCTTATGATGTTCATGTTGTTAGTCAGTTTGTTGCTTCTCCCACTATGGTTCATTGGGCAGCTATTCTTCATATTTTGCGGTACCTTCGAGGTACAGTCTTTTAGAGTCTTCTACTTTCATCTACCTCGTCTTTGGAGCTACGTGCATACTTTGATGCTGATTATGACAATGATCCCACTAATCACAGATCTGTTACTGGTTTCTATATCTTTTTGGGTGATTTTCTTATTTCTTAGAGGAGTAAGAAACAACCCATTGTTTCTCTATCTTATTGACGGAATATGATCTTTGTGACATCTATTACCAGGTGTTTGGTTACGTGGTTACTTGTAGATGATGTTTCTTTCTCATCCCATCCCATGTATTGTGACAACAAAGTGCTAGCCAGTTACTCCATATTCAAACACTTTAAATGGACAGACCAAACAGTTAAATTGATTACCACCTTACCTGTCATTTCAAGCATGGCACCATCACTTTATCTTTGTTTCTTCTTCATTGTTGCTTGTAGATTTCTTTTACCAAGTAGCATTCTGTTTTTTGTTTTCGTTTTCTAGTTGACAAACTCTCGATGCTTATAGCAGCCACATCGTGAGTTTAAGGGGATGTTAAATTAAATTATTTCCTATTATTAGTAAGATTTCTTTTTCTTCTCACTCTAGATTTTGTTTCCTTTTAGGATTCTTCTAATAAGCCTATGTCTATATAAAGACCTTTGTTATGTAATTTCAATTAATTAATTCGAATAAAAATTTCAGTTTTTCTCTTGTTCCCAATTGGGGTTTCTTGATTTCAACAAATTTAATTTCCTTTTATTTTTTCTTTGTAAAACAAAATATTAGAAAAGCATTTTTTTTTAAACTTTCTCAAATATTTTTCAAAATCAAATGCATGCAAAGAATTCGCCTTATCAGCAAGTAGTTGATCTATAATTTATTTTTTTTAAAGAAGGGTCTCTCTGTTAGCTCCTCTCAGAAAATGCCAAAAATGATTTGTTTTAAATAGTATAAAGGTAAAAATGACCAAAAAATTAGTTGAGGGCCAAATTGACATCTTGACCGTAGTTGAGGATCAGAAAATATCTTCCTTACTTTTAACAATTGTATTTTATAAACATATCCAAGATGTTACACAAATATTATACTTAATCTTTGTTTTATTATATTGATAAAATAAAATTATCATCTGGAAAAATATTAAATTACTTTATTAATGTTAAGATGTTGACCAACATATAAAAACAAACTTGATACATAATACAAAGAAAATATTAAAAAATAAACAGCTAAATATTTAATATTATTAAAGCGTATTTCGTATTAAGTTACACAAACTTTCAATTATAATTGAGTAAAAAAAACAAAATGCCACCTAAACCTAGCAAAGAAGGAAAAGTTCTAGATGCCTAATGGAATTCCAAATTGTTCTCCAAAACCACCATTTACATTTGAACTAAAGGTTAAAAAAAAGAAAGGAAATGCATATTTCATGGATGCTTAATGCCTCTTCTTTGCAAGTATATGCTTGAACCACATGAAGGACATTTTAGGGTACCAGTTAAGAGTCCTCCAATCAACATAGATAATGCCAAATCTTGAAATGTATCCTAATCTCCATTCAAAGTTGTCCAACGTGATAATGCAAAATACCTTCTACATTTGCATAGTTGGGTATTTTGCATATTTCATGCCAAAGAAAGGAAATGCATATTTCATGGATGCTTAATGCCTCTTCTTTGCAAGTATATGCTTGAACCACATGAAGGACATTTTAGGGTACCTGTTGAGAGTCCTCCAATCAACATAGATAATGCCAAATCTTGAAATGTATCCTAATCTCCATTCAAAGTTGTCCAACAATGACCATGCAAAATACCCAACTACATTTGCTCCATCATCAATTGTCTTTTTTAACTTTGTCAAGTAGTTGTTGTAGAAGTTGATCCTTTCTCTATCATACAATCATTTAGGAAGGGTGTCATTACCAGGATAATCCATGCCTGCAAATCATACAATACTTGACATAAGATTGTTACAGTGTTCCTAATGTTTCACTTAAGACTAATTAACTAGTAAAGCATACCATTTTATGACAAAATCATAGTAGGGTTTTCATATTGTTCTTTTATGTAAGTCACAACTTTGTACATGCCCCAAGGAACTTTGTAGAGCTAGTTAGAATATGCCTGCATTTCAATCAATCCACTTGTAGAATCAAAACCAAATCTTTAACTAATATACACAAATTTGGATGACAATAATGCGGGTTTTTTTTCAAGTTCTTGTCCCGTCTCGCCCCTAATAGGAGGGGTATAGGATTAATGTAATTGGATCTTTGGCGAGTTTGAATATTGTTTAGTCTCACCCCGTTGTTATTCATACTCGCAGAATGAAAAAAAAAGTGGTTTTTAATGTTTTTTGGTTTCATAGTATAGAAATTACCCTTTGACCAATTGGCACTCCATGCTTTTCATCTGCAAAGTCCAGAATCACAAAATGTGAGACAACAAAAGTATGCACAGTGAAGAACAATAATACTTAGATAGGATTTGGATCATACAAGCAAATCCAGCTTCCCAGTCCTCTTGATGGCCAGGGACTTTAGGTTTCGGCTTATCATACACGTAGTAGGCTGTATACTGATTGATTCCCACCATCTCCACCTCTTCTTTTGTGAACTTAGGCAGCCTATCTCCCACTATATTTTTCATTGTTTTCGATTACAATGGGGTGAATAAACCTACACAAAACAAAACCAACAATACTGTTTGAATCTCTATGCTAACTTTTCTTTGTTTTTTAAAACAATTTTTTTTATTCAGTGGAGAATGCCAAGTGTTTTTACCATCCAACATGAAAGTCTCTAGATCTTTGAGCTGCTAAGTTGTCAGCCTTTGATCTTGTTAGAGGCTCATACCAAACAAAATCCAAGAGAATTCCAATCATCCCCTTTTGTTCTTTCTGAAAAAACAAAAACATTATCAGTCAATCAATCAAAATTTCAAATTGAGGAGGTAAAAAAAAAAACACTAAAAAGTAAAAAACATGACCATACTTGATATTTCTCCCTATATCTCTGAACAGCAACTGCATGAGACAAAATCAAATGATGTGCCACAACATAAGGCTCTGTTCCAGAATTCAATATTTAAGTTTCCATGCTCCTTGGAGCACCTCCCTGGGCATGAGCCATTATCCTCTTAGAGCTGCACCACCACTCTTAGCTTATTAAATGTCATCAATTCTTAACCTGTCTCCAGCGTCTTGAGCAAAGAATCAGCATAATCTGCATAATCTTTTATATAATATTAAATAATTCATCAGCCAATATTATAGATGATCACCAAAAATCACATATGTTTGAAATAAATTTTTTGTACTTACACCTGTCCTCAACCATCCCTGGTATTTCTTCTCAAGTGCCAACGGAGATCATATAATGATAGATATTTGCATATGGGTAATGCCTGCCAATGTTCATTGTGGGCTTAAGTGCCTTTTAAATTTGTACATGGGTTTTTCTAATTTTCTGGAAATTTACCTCTCTTGAGCAGGTAGTTGATCAGTCTATTGTAATGGCATCTCCCTTCAATTCACTTTCTGATTCCATCGCGTCAAAACAGAATTTGTTTTAAGCCAGCATAAAAGTAAAAATTGCAAAAAATTAGTAGAGAGCCAAATTGACTTCTGGACCATAATTGAGGATCAAAAAAGTCTTAACACTTTTAACAAATTGTATTTATAAATATATCAAGATGTTACACAAATATTATATAAATGTTTATATTTTATTATAATGATAAAATTAAATTATCATCCTATGGATAAATATATTAAATTACTTTTATTAATGCAGATGTTGACCTTTAACATATAAAAACAAACTTGATACATGATACAAAGAAAATATTAAAAAAATAAACAACTAAATATTTGTATTATTAAAAGCATTATTTGTATTAAGTTACACAAACTTTCTAATTACTCAAAATTAATAAAAAATAAACAACCACCAACCCCTAACAAGAAGGAAAAGTTCTAGTGCCTAATGGAATTCCAAATTGTACTCCAGAAACCACCATTTACATTTAACTTAAAGCTAAAAAAAAGAAGAAAAGAAAGGCATATTTCTTGGATGGTTAATGCCACTTCTTTGCAAGTATATGCTTGAACCACATGGCAGACATTTTAGGGAACTTTCCCCACAAAATAATAAAATTAAAAATAAATCTTTAAAATGTAGTTGAAAAATAATTCTACATATAATGTAGTTACTCCCGCATCGATAAATGCATCGTATTGAAGGCAGAAATTTTTTGAATTATGAAGTATCTCTTGGCTTGACTTTCGAGTGTAAATTAAAATTTTGAATATGAAGGTGTGCGAAGAGACACTTCGACGAAATAGTATAAGAGTGTCTCTTCCAAAAGCCCAACTTTGATGTAAATTAGAAAATTTCAGTATAAGTGTCTATTAAAAAGGAGCACTTACAATAAAATAAGAGTAAATGTATATCTTAAAGACACTCAATGTAAATTAAAATTTTCCAAAAAATTATGAGAGTGTCTCTTGAATTCTTTCGGTGTAAATTGAAAATTTTGAAATTATAAAGGTGTCTCTTCAAAAGACACTTTCAAGAAATAGTGCAGGTGACTCTTAAAAGATATGCTTTTAATGTAGTTCAAAATTTTCAAAATTTGAAGGTATGCAGTAGCAACTTTGATGAAATATTGCAAAAGTGTATTCAAAAGGCACTCTCAGTGTAAATTGAAAATTTGCAAAATTATGAAGGTGTCTCTTCAAAAGACACTTTCAAAGAAATAGTGTAAAGGTGTCTTTTTAAAAGACATTTTCAGTATCAATTTAAAATTTTAGAATTATGAAAGTGATACGACCAGACCTTTGGTAAAATATTGCAAAAGTGTCTCTTCAAAAGAGCGCTTCCGGTGTAAATTAAAAATTTTGAAATTATGAAAGGTGTTTAACAAGATGCTTTCAAAAAATATTGCAAAGATATCTTTAAAAGACTTTTAATTAATAAATTCAAAATTTTCAGAATTATAAAGGTATATATTCAAAAGACAATTTCAATGAAATAGTGGAAAGATGCTCTGTAGTAACTTTCAGTGTAAATTAGAAATTTAAAAGTACGAAAGACATTTTTAAAAGTGTTTCTTGAAACACTTTAAAGTAAACATAAAATTCTGTTTAAATTTAGGAATATTTTTAAACCTATTATATTTGAAGAAATTTTTTTTTTTTAAAACTAAATGTCTAAAAACCCCGACATTTTAGGGTGGGCCTGTTGAGAGTCCTCCAATCAACATAGACAATGCCAAATCTGGAAGTGTACCCTAATCTCCATTCAAAGTTGTCCAACAATGACCATGCAAAATACCAAACTACATTTGCTCCATCATCAATAACCTTCTTTAACTCGGTCGAGTAGTTATTGTAGAAGTTGATCCTTTCTCTATCATACAATCCTTTAGGAGGGGTGTCGTTAACCAGATAATGCATGCCTGCAAATCATACAATAATTGACATAAGATTGTTACAATGTTCTTAAGGTTTCACTTAAAAGACTTAACTAGTAAAGCATACCATTTTCTGACAAAATCATAGAAGGGTTTCCATATCGCTCTTTTATGTAGGTCATAGCTTTGTACATGCCCCAAGGAACTCTGTAGAGCCAGTCAAAATATGCCTACATTTAAATCAATTAGTCCACTAGCCGAATCAAAACCAAATCTATAACTAATATACATAGATAAGGATGGTAACAAGGTGGGTTCTTTTTTTGAGTTCCACCCTATCTTGCTCCTAGGGAAATTAGTATAGGATTAATGTAATCAGATTTCTGGTGAGTTCGAATATTGTTTAGTCTTGTTCCACCTCGTTCTAATTATAAAAAAAATGATTTTAAATTTTTTTTTATTTTTTTATTTTTTATCCGAAGGAGGGGGATTACCCTAGAGACACTAACAACATAAGTATCGGCTTGATCAAATTGATATGTCAATACTTCAAAGCCATCTTAGCCATATGATCTGTCGCTTGATTCCCCTCTCTATACACAAGCATGATACTTATCATCCAATTCTTATTGAACCATGTTTGACACTCTTGTATTACGTTTGAAAGAGAATTCTCAATTTCCTTAAGACCATTCACCCAATTGAACATCGAGAGAGAGTCTACTTCAACAAGGATCTTCTTAAAGCCCAGATCCCATGCCATCCGAAAACCAAAGAGGAGTGCCCAAGCCTTTGCTTCTTCGATAGATCTACAACACAAGTTGATTGCAAAACCTCCCTTCCATGCTCCCTGCTCATCTCTGATTAGACCTCCCGCCCCTAATGTACCATGGTTTTCCGACATACTTCCATCGATGTTCAGTTTTAGCCACCCGGGGGGAGGTTTCCTCCATCCTATCCATTCTAACCTGGAACTTTTCCAGCCGGTAGTTGTTCTTTGGAGTACTCCCATCGTTGTCACCTCCAAGCTGTAAGCATGCACCGTCTCCCACTTCCTCTCCAGACTCACTTTGTGTGCATTAAAGCCTTCATCGTTCCTCCATCTCCAAAGCCAAAGAGCAAATGTTTCCTTCCAGGGCTTCACCTCATTGGGGATTTTCAACTTCAGATTCCAACGAATCCAATTCTAGAATGGCAAATTTTTTCCTCTTTCCCTAATTCATGTAGCAATCATCTTCCCCCATAAAAGAGCTGCATTTCCATAGTGGCGGAACAAGTGATCCAAGCTCTCCGTATCAACTATGCATTAGTGGCACATTGGGTTGTCTGTGTCCCCTTCTCATCCTCTCTTCATTTGTCAAAATTCTCCCATGGTAGACAAATGGCAGCCATGATCTTAGGGGGGTTGGTGAGATTTAATCGGATTATATCTTGGTTGGTCAAGAATCTTCCGTCTTTAGATAAAAGAGCTGCATTTCCTCTTTCCCTAATTCCTGTAGCAATCATCTTCCCCCATAAAAGAGCTGCATTTCCATAGTGGCGGAACAAGTGATCCAAGCTCTTCGTATCAACTATGCATTAGTGGCACATTGGGTTGTCTGTGTCCCCTTCTCATCCTCTCTTCATTTGTCAAAATTCTCCCATGGTAGACAAGCCAAACGAAAGCCCTGATCTTAAGGGGGATTTAATTGAGATTTAATCAGATTATATACTGATTTGGTCAAGAATCTTCCGCCTTTAGATAAACCCCAGCAAGCAAATCACTCATCTCATCGTTTGATCTCGATATAGCGGATCCATGCTTTGCAAGAATATCGGGAGGGGGTATTCAGATCCCATCCACTATTATTGTAGCGCCCAATCCGGGGTCCGTTAATGACCCGTCGACTACGGAAAACCCGTGTCATGCTCGTAGAGGCTAAATGCAGCAGTAAAAATAATTAAGCGGGCCCATACATCACTGCTCACCAAAATATCATCAACTATATTACAATAGTTCAAGAGTTAATTACATCACTCTTAATACAACATATATTAACATTGAGAATTCTAATACATGTTTTACAAAATAAATACCAAAACCACATGTCGGCTTTATTCTCAAAGCGGCCTCTAATGAGCGTCGTTTTCTGAACACTCCTGCTTTTTGAAATAATGTTCCCTTGACGGCGTGACATCTTGATGGTTGGAATTATCCTACATGGGTTATTCCCCACCCTAGATGCACATACAATGTGAATCTATTTATTCGAGAAAATACATGATTCTGCCAGATATGCACATGATATGGATGAGAATCGACTCACCCTTTTTCCACTTCTCGAGCCCTCGTGACTCATGCATGCCTAAGCCAAATGTGAGAAAAATATAGTTTTCAAAACAAAAGGTTTTTGTTCTTGAAAACATCATACCGAGTTTCGGTAAATATATTGGACTACCCTCTGAGTCGAATTTGTTGGATAATTCTCTGAAACAATTCATAGGCTCCTCCGATTTGAATTGTTGAACAATCTCCCAATACAATTCTCCGGAAAATCTTCCATAGAAATTCCTTTCACAACTATTTTCCTTTTTAATTTCTTTCATGTCATGCACTCACCTACCATTAAGTTGCCCAGGTGCGTATGGAATGCGTTATCTTGAATTTCAAAACAATTCATGCTAATATATTTTACATGCATATATTAACAAAATTTAACTCACAACATCATGTTATTCAATTCTTAGCAATAACATCAAGATTAGCTCACATGGGCTAATAACAATACAATTCCAATGGCTCACACACAATTATATTTTTTTATATAATTCAACAACATGTTAACACATTTAATTTTAAGCATTAACAATTTATTTCCACCCATATCTCGAGCCATTCATTTTTAAGCAATAGTATGCAAAAACACATGGACATTTTTTGTCCAATCAAGCAAACCGGGACTGTTAAATGAGCAGTGGGCTGTCCGTGGGCAACCCTCTCACCAAGCATCGGTTCCACTTTAATAGGCAGGGAATCAATGTTTCATTTAAACTCATGCATTACAATTTGCATGTTATTTATTATCAAGCAAAACACACAAACACAACACAAGCCGCAAGCAGTCCGTAGGATTGTCCAAGGCGGGTTCACACAGATTTTCGGCATTTCGGTCGAACTAAAGGGACCGATTAAATGGCGCTCAGCGTTTTCCAAATCAGCCAAAAGACCATTTATAAGGCTCTTAAGCCCGAAAATACTTAGAAATTGGAAGACTCCTATCTCTTGGAATGTCAAAACTCCACAAAATGGGATATAGCAGCGTAGCCCTTGCCGCGTAGAGCAGCAGCTATTGGCCAATGCGAATCGATGGTCGTAGGAAATCTAGAGAGAAATTGCACTTTCTCTCTAAAACTCCCTCCATTTTCAAATCTGCTCTCCCTCTCCTGCTTTGCCAAATTCGGCTCCAAAAATGGAGGAATAAGCTCTTTTCTTTTTCTTTTATTCTCTTTTGTCGTTGAACTGCTTAGAGCATCGAGTTCGGTAGTTGAAGGATTAAGCCCATCCATTTAATCCGCTTGACTTTGGATCTCGAAAGTAGTGGGAGTGCCATGTCACATGGGCCACATGACTTCCAAATTGACTCGTGCACTTTTGACACATGGCCTTGTTGTGAAATGTTGCGCTGAAAATGTCTTGTCACTTTATTCTATTCCGTTCTTGTATAAAAAGCGTGCAAATTCATTGTCTCGGGTGGCGTGGTAGGCTGGAATTTTCTTGAGGCGATTCGACGGTGAAGTCGTTTAGTCATTCGAGATCTGAAAATTCGAGTTTTGACCGAAATTATCACTTTGCCATTTTTCAGAAAATTAGGTTTTTATCGGGGTTTTACAATTATCCTTCCAATAATCTCGAACCATTTTGTAAGAATCTTCTGATCTTAGCTCTTTTAAGGTAAAATTGAGAAGAGGCCGATTCTCCGGCCAATTATCTCTCCAGAAGAAGAATCCTTTCCATTTAAAACTCTAGCCCTAATACCCTTTTTAATCACATCTGAACCTGCCACGATTCCATGCCATTCATTTGATGTCCTTTGTTTCCTTTTCAGCTTGTCAACCTCTACCTTACCCCTTACATATTTTGTTTGGAGAATACTTGCCCAAAGTTCATTCTTGGCAGTGAGAAGTTGTCAGCCCAACGGCCGCCAATCACTATATTCATGTTCCTCACTCCGGATTCCTAGCCCTCCATACTCTTTAATTTGTAGTCACTGTATCCCAATTTGCAAGATGGATTTTCCTCTTTTCCTAAGAGCTACCCCATCGGAAGTTCCTCACCCTTTTATCAATGCTATTACACAAAGAGACAGGTAAAAGTGTAGATTGCATGGAAAAGCTTGATGCAGCCATGAGAACAGACTTTGCAAGAATTATTCTGCTAGCTAGGGTGAGATATTTTGATTTCCAACCCTCTAGTCTGCCCTCGATTCGATCCAGGAGGTGTTGGAAAGTTCATAGATTGATTCGGCCCATGATGGAAGGAATTCCAATATATTTCTCTGATTGAGGCTTAACTGGAATACTTGAAATGGTGGAGATATGCTGAGCCACCGCTTTGTCTACATCTGAAGAGAAGGCGATGGTTGACCTATGAAGACCAATTCTTTGGCCTGAGGCGACACAAAACGTGTACAGACAATTCATGATTATTCGAATTTGTTCTTCCGAAGCTTTTGAGAACAGGAGAAGGTCATTCGCAAAGAGATGAATTAATGGAGGGCCAGCTCGAGATAATTTTATGGGCTTCCATAGCCCTTCTATTACCGCCTGGTTGATGATGTGCCCTAATCTCTCCATACAGAGTACAAACAAGTAAGGACTTATATGGTCTCTCTGTCTGATTCCCTTAGTAGGCTTGAACCATTCTGAATTTTGCCCATTCCAGGTTACAGACATAGTAACTGTTTCAATGAAGTGCATGATATTCCGTCGCCAGGAGTAAGGGGAACCTGCTTTTTCAATCGTGTCCTTGATAAAATTCCAGGATAGACGGTCGTAGGCTTTCTCTAGGTCTATCTTAAGCAACATGATACCATTACCCTTTCTTGGGCTGCGCATGGAATGGAGGACTTCCTGATAGATAATAATATTGTTTATGATTTGTTGGCCCGGGACAAAACTGCTTTGGCTAGGAGCTGTGAGATGTGGCATCACCTCTTTCAATCTGTTGGTTAGGGTCTTGGTGATAGTCTTATAACCCACATTACACAAACTTATTGGTCGGACCTTGGTCAAGCTTTCCGGGTTGTTCACCTTTAGAATGAGGACAAGAAGAGTATCATTGGATCCTTCGGAAAGTACTCCAGAGTCTAAGAATTTGAGAACATACTCACACAGAGATTCCCCCACTATGGCTCAAGACTTCTGGAAGAACCCTGCATGAAGACCATCATTACCTGGGGACTTGAAGGGTGCCATGTCAAACAGAGCCCTTCTAACTTCCTCTTTGGTGAACGGTCTTTGGAGGATCCGAAGATGTTCCTCATGTAAATTCGGGAAGCCATAGGGGATGGAATTCGGATGTATATCGGAGGGTTCCCTACTAAACAAGCAATGGAAATACCTTTTTATCATTTCGGCAATCAAGACAGGGTCTGTAGTCCATATCCCCTGGTCGTTGACGACCCATGATAAGTATTCTTGTGTTTCACTTTATGGTTGTGGCTGCATGATAATACTTCGTGTTCCAGTGCCACTAAAGCTATCATTCCTCCCTTGATCTCTACGACAAAGCATCTCTTCCTGATTCGGTGTTAACTTCAGATCTTTTTAGTTTCTCTCCAACTTGAACAGATGCTTATTCTCTGGATGCATCATTGCTTTCTGAATTCCTGCCAGGCGAGCCCAAAGTCTCTTTTTCCTTTTCTCAATGTGCCCGAATTGTTCCTTATTCCAGTCTATCAGCCGGTTGGCTATCACCCTATTGTTCTCTGTGAATGAGATTTCTTTTGTCCAATGTGTCTGGACCAGATTATGGAAGCCTGGGTGGAGAAGCCAGGCTGCTTGGAATTTAAACCGCTTCGAGTTTGGATAGTGTCTCGACCCTGAAAGGGATATGAGCATTAGGGAGTGATCAGAATTTATTTTTGGCAGGATGTTTACCTCTGCATCAGGAAAACCGATTCTCCAGTTTGTGTTGTAAGGCCCAGTCCAAGTCGCGCACCAGTGAAAGTATTTGGAGTTGTTCCCCTAGTCCATCTAAATTTTGGTCCTGTGAAGCCTAAGTCAAGAAGGCCATGTTCAAAAATCCAGCTGGTGAAACCCAAACATTTTCTTTGGTTCATTCTTCCAGGGCTAGAAATTTCCTCCGCATCCATAACTGAGTTAAAGTTCCCCACAATCATCCACGGTTCTACTAACTGTAGCCGATTATGATTAATATCTTTCCACAAAATTTTCCTCAACACAGGGTTCGGACTGCCATATCCAATAGTGAGAAGCCAAGGAGGAGATGCATAATCTGAAACTTCTGCATGTATGAACTGAGGATGTGTTTTCAGCATCCGCAAATTGATGGTGTGTTTCCATAGTACCCAAATTCCCCGCTAAAACCGGGGGCTTCTACTCTAGTCCAGTGAATCGAAACCTGCTTTATTACACACAGAATTGACATGATCGCCACTGCACCTAGTCTCTACCAGGGCCAGGATTTCTGGATTGTGACGATTCATCATCTTGAGTTCTATTGAGAGGCTGGATGATGCTCCATTGCAGTTCCAAACAAAGATATTCAATAGCTTAAAGGTGTGGTGGGGATGTGCATGTATGCACGTGAAGCACGAAAATAAAGAAGAAAAGAAGAGATAGGAAGCACTCACTTGTAACCAAGCACATGCTTAGTGGTCCTCCTCTTGGGCCTTATCCCTTGTTTCATGTGTAATTCTCATCCCCTCATCTAGGTGGTTGGAGAGGGCGGGTTCCATGCTATCACCACCTTCTCCATCTACCTTATCAGCTGCAGCAATATTATCTGGTGGGTCCCAGTGATGTTCACCTGGTGGCCTAGATCCTGGGTTGAGACCGTCCATCTCCATGACGGTATCATCCCATTCAGATGTGGATGGGTCATGAAGTACCTTTTCCTTTCTTATGAAATTTAACTTGGTAGAACCCGATACCACCCAGTGCTTGTCTGCTGCTGCTGCTTGATTTCTGCCCCAGGAATTTTCTCCTTTTTCCTTTCCCATATTGTTCCTAGAACCCTGTTTGGTCATTCCCGTAGTATCGAAACCGATCCCTTATCACCCCCTTTAAGAGGCTCCTTGATTGAGATGTCTTGGACTTGGACGTTGACTCTTCTTCCCTTTCCTTGAAGCATCGCTTTATTCCCAAGCATATCGGAAGTGCTTTCCGTTCCGTCCTCTCTACTGCCTTCTTCATTTAAATCAACCTCACAGGCCTCCCCCTCTTCTAATTCCAGAATGGAATATTTGGATTTTCTAATTTCCTTCGACGTATCTCCCTGGTTTTTGGTAATCAGATCATTCCTTCGAAAGATACCATTTTTCCGATCCTCCCTACCAATTTGTGTACTCGGCTGGTTTGAGTATCGACGTTGGGGACGCTTGGCAAGCATCCAAGGTTCAAATGTGTTTATGACTTCCGGGTTGATAGCGACATCATCGTCTATTTTCGATCGCTTCCGTCCTTTCTTGTTTGCGGCTTATAACCCTGTGGTGAGCTCGGCACGAACGGCATCATCGTCGCTCTTGTCCAAAGGGCATGAGTCTTTTCGGTGCCCATACATGCCACATCCGAAACAGACCAGGTGTAGTCCTTCATATACCAGTCTTCTCACTCTTCTCCTTAGTTTGAATTTCGCTACTAATGGCTTGACAAGGTCGATTTCCACACAGATCCTGGCATAGTGCCCCCTGGATACTGTGCTCGTCGCATCATCTACACGGATTGGTATACCAATTTTTGAGCCCACTGTCATCAAATTGATGATTCAAAATATTCATTGTTAAACCAGGTATCTTACCCAGAAAGAGTCTGCAACGAGCTTTGGTTGGGGTCGAAATTATGCTGCCACTGTCTCACTGTGAGATAAGGGTTAAATACCATCCATGGTCCGCCTAGCATAGCATATTCATAATCATCCATTGATGCAAATTTGGCTAGGGAAAAACCATTGTCAAGGGCAACTAGGTCGATCGAAGCCTTTGGTTTCCATATTTCCTTTATTTTCCTGAGGAGTAGAGTAAACCCAATACTCCTTCCTATAGTTTAATGATCAGGGTATTCTGCCATGGCTTCCGGAGTCTGATCTTTTCTTCTTTCGACAATCTGATAGAGGGGCAATCTGGTTCATCATTATCTTCCTCTAGTCCTTCATCATCCTCGTCCTCTGACACCCATAGGTCCAACTCCTCCTGTGAATTTGCCGAGTACCTTCCTAATAGTTTCTCTTTGAACGAAATAGGGTCAGGAAGAGAAGCACTTGGTGTCATCTTTTCGTCGGTCAGAGGTTGCTCCGGCCGAGCGTCCCCGGCTCTTACCTTCTTGTTGCTTCTGGTCAGGAGGTCATCCTCCTCCTCAGACCGAGCATGAATTTTCTCCAGGCATATCAACGACCAGTTTCCTCCAGGCATAGTGCCCTAATTAAAATTTACTTATTTTTATTTATATTTTAATAAATAATAATAATAATAATAATAACATTAATAATAATATCTTTTTAAGGAAATAAAGCTATGAAAAAATACAATATCTTAAAAAATAAAAATAAAACACAAGGGTATATCCCATTCCCGCTCTATCCTATTTAAATATTTTAAATTTTAAGTGTGACATGAATGAGAAATAATTTAAATTAATGGGGCAGGACTGACTGGATGGCTGCCCAAACCTCGTTGTTATTCATACTCGCAGAATGAAAAAAAAAAGTAGTTTTAATTGTTTTAGTTCCATAGTATAGAAATTACCCTTTGGCCAATTGGCAGTCCATGCTTTTCATCTGCAAAGTCCAGAATCACAAAATGTGAGACAACAAAATTATGCACAGTGAAGAACAAAAATAACACAGATAAGGATTTGGATCATACAAGCAAATCCAGCTTCCCAGTCCTCTTGATAGCCAGCGACTTTAGGTTTCGGCTTATCATACACGTAGTAGGCTGTATACTGATGAATTCCCACAAAATCCATTGTTTTCGGGTAATCACCATATACAATGGGGTGAATAAACCTACACAAAACAAAACCAACAATATGTAATGTGGGTCCAGCCCAAATTTTTAGGCGGCCAATTTTTTCTCTCTTAAGCCCATTAGGGCTACAGGTTTTATAATAAAACCTGAGGAGGCCTGAGGAGGCGTGATGCAGTGTGTGGTTCTTGTGCAGAAAAAAAAAGTGCGTGACCGGGTTTTACGTGAAAAAGAGCGGCAGATAATTTATTTTTGGGGTATATTTTTTACAGAAAGGTTTTACTTTATTGGTCAGAGATTCGACGAGTTTCGAATTGAGATCTTCATCAATCTGTCTTGATTTGAAATTTGAATCTGCCTATTATTTTATTCACTATATTTAGATGATTTCATTGTTTTTGGGATCTTGAAGTCACGTCTTGGTGTGTTGAAAACTAGGTGTTGAACCTAGTTTAGAGAATTAGGTTTTGTACCTAAATTATTATAGTGGATATTCCAGATTGGACTCGACAAGGTCCGTGGTTTTTTTCTTCTTCTCACTTTGGGAGGTTTTCACGTTAAAAATTCTCTGTTTTTTTGTGATTATCTCCCCTTGGCATATTATTTTTCTTGGCTGCATTTTATTGACTCCTAACAGGTTAAATCAACAAGGGAAAATATTCAGTATTGTGTTTATTTCCCAACAAGTGGTATCAGAGCCAGGTTCTATTGCTTGGGAATTATGGTTGGTGTTGGTTTAAAAATGGAGGAATCTTCGAGAGCCGCTATGATTAGACTAACCTCGTCTAATTATTATATCTGGAAGCCAAGAATGGAAGATATTCTTTATTGCAAGGATTTATATGCACCTATTGATGGGGATAAAGTAAACCAGATATGTCGAAGACGAATGGAAGATCTAATGCATAGAAAAACAATAGCTCTAATCGGACGATTAGGTAGACGAGTGTGTTTCATCATGTGTCACGAAGGCGATCTTCTTGAGCTTTGGAAAGAATTAGAATCCATGCGAGCGAAGATGCATAGAATAAAGCCACTTTGATTAGAAGGCTAGCATCCCGAGTATAAAAATGGGCACGGCGTAGCGAGCACACCGTGACTTTCAAGGGTTGGTGAACCACGGTTAAATGCTATGAAGATGAAGATTGAAGATGAGTTGCAAGCATTGTTACTTTTGAGTTCTTTGCGGATAGTTGGGATACTCCTAGTTATCTCATTTAGTAACTCGGCTCTAATGGCAATTTTAACCATGGATATGGTAAAAGATAGTTTGTTTAATGAAGAAGCGGAAAGGAAGGAGCAAGGAATATCTTCGAGGCTAGAGGCTCTTTATCCTGAGAGAATAGGGGGAAGAGGTAAAAATAGAGGACCTAAGGGTCGTGGTAAATCGAAGCGGTCCAATCGAGGAAGATCTAGTGAAAGAGGAAAGTGTTATCATTGTGGTAAGGAAGGACATATGAAAAGAAATTGTTATGCTTGGAAATGGGAACAAAAAGAAGGCAAAAATCAGAGGAAAGATGAAAATAAAAATACTACAGCTGCTTTATCTGACGAAGATGTGGCAGTTCTATTTTTTGGAGATGAAGAATGTTTGCATGTTACAGATAATGAGGTTAGGTGGATTATTGATCTGGCGACCTCTTATCATGGTACTCCTGACAGGAGTTCTTCACATCGTACGAGACGAGACAGTGCGTAGAGAGATGGGTAACACCCACATTCTCAAGATTGTGGGTATTGGTGATGTTTGCATACAGATAGACGTTGGTTGTTCATTGACTCTGAGAGATGTGCGACATGTTCCTGACTTACGTCTTAATCTTATTTGCAGGTTGCCTTGGATCGGAAGGATATGTGAGATTACGCCGGTAATGGTAAATGGAAACACAAAGGTTCTTTTTAGTAGCGCTAGAGCAAGGTTAGAAGCACACTTTACGGAGACCGAGTTGTGAAAATATGTGGAGATGAATTGAATGCGGCGAAGATGGTTCACTCCCGAATTTATGGCATAAAGGTGGGTCACATGAGTGAAAGGGTTACATATTCTAGCAGGCTCTCGTTCCTTTTACTAAAGTATGATCTTATATATGGTGTGTTTATTTGGAAACTTGTCTTAGGTTTTTCTAAATCTTGAGGAAATCTAATATTTTGGAATTGGTTTTATTCGATGTTTGTGGTGCTTTGAGGTGGAGTCCTTGGGTGGAAATAGATATTTGTCCACGTTCATTGATGATGCATCGAGAAAGGTGTGCTGGGTTTATCTGGTGAGGCGAATCGAGTGTCGGTTTTTCGAAATTTCATGCCTTAGTTAAAAAAGAGACAAGAAAGTTTTGAAGTGTCTTCGTGCGAAATGATGGGTGGTAGCCACATCAAGGAGTTTAGAAACTCTTTGCTCGGTACATGGTATTAGACGCTGAGGAAAGGCGGTTCACGGTACTCCCACGGCACAATGGTGTTGCAGAGAGGATGAACCCAGCTATTGTTGAGAGGTCGGATGCATGCTAAAAATGGCAAAGCTACAAAGTGTTTTGGGGTGGAAGCTAGTCGTCTTGCTTGTTTACTTGATGATAGGTCTCCTGATTCAGTTGGGTTGACATTCCGAGGAGAGAGGTATGGACGGGAAAAGATGTTGTTTACAATCATCTTAAGGTTTTGGAGTGCAAGGCTTTTGCACATACCTAAGAGCGAGAGGTCAAAGCTTGATGACAAAGCTTTTCCATGTATCATGTTGGCTATGGAAATGAAGAGTTTGGGTGCGGATTATGGGATCGATTAAGAAGATTTTGAAGTAGAGATGTGATATTTTATGAAGATCCGGACTATTTAGATTGTGGGAGAGGCGAAAGGTTAAAGCTATACGATGATGGTGTTATTGATCTGATTATTCATTTTCCTTTGCAGCGTACTATAGATGGGAAGCGAGAGGCGGCGGTGATGAAGCACCGAGCAGTGGTTGATGATGGGATGCTAAAAAGTGATCAAGGCTGTTGAGAGCGGGGCCGACCTCCTCGATAAGTCATTTGAACCACCTCCAATTAGAAGGACCTAACGGGAGAGTCATCTATCATCCAAGTATCCTCATAAGAGTATGTGTTGATTCTTACGTGAGGGGGAGCCGGAAGGGAATTTTCAGAAGTGCGAGACTCATGCGAATGGAGTGTTGGATGAAAGCTATGCGGGAAAGAAATGCATTCTTTGTTAAAATGTCACTTATGAGTTGGTGGAACTTCAAGGGTAGGCATTAAGGAACAAATGGGTGTTCCAAGTTGAAGAAAGATAGTGATGGAAAATTCTTGAGTATAAAGCTCGTTTGGTAGTAAAGGTTTTGAAATGAGAAAAAGGGTATTGACTTTGATGAGATATTCTCTCCGGTTGTGAAAATGTCTTCTATCAGAGTTGTTTTGGGTTTGACTGCTAGTTTAGACCTCGAGCTTGAACAGTTAGATGTAGACTGCTTTTCTTCATGGTGATTTGAATGAAGAAATTTACATATCCACCGGCTTGAGGTTTGAAGTAAAAGGTAAGAGCACATGGTTTGCAAATTAAAAGAAAAGTCTTTATGAAATTTGACAGCGCCCGACGGTGGTACAAGATTTAATTCTCTTTATAGTGAAAACAATATAGAAAAGGCAATACGAATCATGTATTTATTTAAAAAATGTCTCTCTCTCTCTCTCTCATCATCATCATCATTCATTGATCTTATTAATCACCCAACATGAGACTTAGAACTAACAAATGTTGGTATGCGAATTACTAGAGATAGAAGGCAAAGAAGTTGTGGTTGTCAGGAAAACCATGTTGAGCGTGTGCTTGAAGGTTCAATATGAAGATGCTAGTCGGGTTAGCACACCTCCCCAGCCCGATCACTTTAAGCAGCGGAAGCTTATGCCTCTGACGAGATGAAAAGGAAAAGATGGCCTATATTCCTTACTCTCGGCGTTAGAGTCTTATGTGATGTATGGTTTGTACAAGGCTGATGTGCACATCTTTGTTGTCTGGTGAGTAGATTTCTCTGGAAATCCAAGAAATGAGCATTAGAGGCAGTGAAATGGATCTTCAAATGTTGAGGGTACTTAATTGTGTTTTGGGTTTTGGGGTTGAAACCGGTGTTAGAGGTTTACAGGATCTTTGATATAGCGGGTGTGCGATGGTAGAAAGTCGACTTACGGGTTTTATTCACTTTTTCTTTGGGGCTGTTTCATGGCGGTCCTAAGAGATTCTGAAGTGTGTGGCTTGTCCTCTTGCGGCGAATATAGCGGCCAGTAGGCGTAAAGAAGATGTTGGATGAAGAGATTTGGCTCCGAAGTGGGTTTGATGCAAGATGAGTATGTTGTGTTTTTGTGATAAGTCGAGTGCTATGGACTTGAGCAAGAATGCCGTGCCATTCCCGGTACAAAGCACATTGATGTGAATATCATTGATTCACGAGATGTCATTGGAAAAGAGCTTATGAAGCAGAAGATTCACACAAATTTTAATCGCCGATATGATGACAAAAGTTGTTACTGAGAGAAAATTTGAAGCTTTGTCTTAGGGTGATGAGCATGGACTCTAAGCGAGATGTTGGGGGTGTGTCTCCCTTATGTTGAAGTGGAGGGGGTGCAATGGTCCAACCCAAAATTTTAGGCGATTTTCTCTCTTAGCCCATTGAGTACGGGTTTTATAATAAAACGAGGAGGCTGGAGGCGTGATGCGGTGTGTGGTTCTTGTGCCGGAAAAAAAAATACGGCGGCGGGGTTTTACGGCCCGAAGACGACGGATAATTTATTTTGGGTATACTTTTCTGAAAGGTTTTCTTGATCGGATCGGTCGGAGGACAGTTTTCGGGTGAGATCTTCATCAATCTGTCTTGATTTGAAGCTAGATTTGCCTATTATTTTTATTCACTATATTTAGATGATTTCATTGTTTTTGGGATCTTGAAGTGCATCTTCTGATTGTGTTGAAAACTAGGTGTTGAACCTAGTTTAGAATTAGATTTTATTACCTAAATTATTATAGTGGATATTTACAGATTGACTCAAATGAGGTCCGTGGTTTTTCTTCTTCTCACTTTGGGAGGTTTTCCACGTTAAAAATCCTCTCTGTTTTTTGTGATTATCCTTGGCATATTATTTTTAACTTGCATTCTGTTTTATTGACTCACCTTGAGTTAAATGTCCAATAAAGGGGAAAATATTGATGTATGTTTATTTCCCAACACAATACTGTTTGAATATCTATGCTTACTTTTCTTTGTTTTTTAAAACATTTTTTTTTATTCCTATTCTGAATCAGTGGAGAATGCCAAGTGTTTTTACCAACCAACATGAAAGTCTCTAGATCTTTGAGCTGCTAAGTTGTCAGCCTTTGATCTTGTTAGAGGCTCATACCAAACAAAATCCAAGAGAATTCCAATCCTCCCCTTTTGTTCTTTCTGAAAAAACACACAGTCAATCAATCAGAATTTCAAATTGAGAAGGTAAAAAAAAACACTAAAAAGTAAAAACAAAACCATACTTGATATTTCTCCCTGTATCTCTGAACAGCAACTGCATGAGACAAAATCAAATGATGTGCCACAATATAAGGCTCTGTTCCAGAATTCCCAGCAGTACAGTTTCCATACTCCTTGGAGCACCTCCTGGGCAGCAAGAGCCATTATCATAACCAGAGCTACCACCACTCTTGGCTCATTAAATATCATCAATTCTTAACCCTGTCTCCAAACATCTTGAAGCAAATCAGCATAATCTGCATAATCTTTTTCTGCAATATTAAATCATTCATCAACCAATATTATAGATAAATCACCAAAAATCACGTATCTTTTGAAATAAATTTTTGTACTTACACCACCCTGTCACTCAACCATCCCTGGTATTTCTTCTCAAGTGCCAAAGGAAGATCATAATGATAGATATTTGCATATGGAGTAATGCCTGCAAAAATATTCATTGTGGGCTGTACTTTTAATTTAGCACGTGGGTTTTTAATTTTTCTGGAAATGTTTACCTCTCTCGAGCAGGTAATTGATCAGTCTATTGTAGTAAGCAACTCCCTTCCAATTCACTTTCCCAGTTCCATCTGCATCAAAACAGAATTTAGTTCTCTTCTTCTTATTATTGTTTTTATTTTAATTATTGTTCTACAAAATCCATCTTAAAATTACCTGGAAAAATCCTTGACCATGAGATAGAAAAGCGGTATGCTTCAAAGTTAAGACTTTTCATGAGGTTTATATCTTCCTGTTAACACATAAAGATTTTTCAATAGTGAAAGAAATATATAGATAATGCCCAAATAATTTCGTTTTCCCTTCAAATAAAAAAAAAGAAAAACTAGACAGTGACCAAAAAAAATTAGTTAAGGGTCAAGTTGACATTTGAGTTGTAGTTGAGGAGTAAAAATGCCCTTTAGTCCACTTTTAAACAATTGTATTTTATAAATATATCAAGATGTTACACAAATATTATATAAATATTTATATTTTATTATAATGATGAAATTAAATTATTTATCATAGGGATAAATATTAAATTATTTTTATTAAAGCACTAAGATGTTGACTTTTATATAAAGCAAAACATGATACTTAATACAAAGAAAATATTAAAAAACAATTAAATACTTAATATTATTAATCACTATTTAGTATTAAGTTACACAACCTTTCTAATTATAATTAAGTAAAAAAAAACAAACAACCACCTAAACCTAGCAAAGAAGGAAAAGTTCTAGATGCCTAATGGAATTCCAAAGTGTACTCCAAAACCACCCTTCACATTTAAACTAAAGCTAAAAAAAAAAAAAAAGGAACGGCATATTCCATGGATGCTTAATGCCACTTCTTTGCAAGTATATGCTTGAACCACATGGCAGACATTTTAGGGTACCTATTGAGAATCCTCCAATCAATATAGACAAAACCAAATCTAGAAGTGTATCCTAATCTCTATTCAAAGTTGTCCAACAATGACCATGCAAAATACCTAACTACATTTGCTCCATCATCAATTGTCTTCTTTAACTCAGTCAAGTATTTGTCGTAGAAGTTACTCCTTTCTCTGTCATACAATCCTTCAGGAAGGGTCTCATTACCTGGATAATATATCTATGCCGGTAAATCATACAATAATTAACAGTCACACATGGAGAGCCTCATAGGTTGCCTTACACTTATAGAGGACCCAAACGGAAGCAAGGTAAAAATGGGATCAATATGGAAGGAAGCCTCGAGTATCCTGCATGGTTGAATAAAAAGGAAAGTCATAGGGGAGAAAGGTAATTAGAAGGGATTATGTCTACTCAAGCTACTTTTGTGACACCCCTATCCCGGGGGTCCCGTTGACCACCCGTCAACCTGTGGAATTCCTGTGGGTTTCGGGTTATCCAATATAATTTAGCCGACACCACCTCAATACGTCCCTTTATCAGAACTCATTCATTCATATTTAAATTAAAAATATGAAATTTAACAGTTAATGACAGTCCATAAGAATCCGATCACGGCCCTCTTACCATAATTACATACCTGACTATTTATACAATAGTCCAAAAGAATTTAATTATAATTCTTTTTACATAAATCAAGGCTACATGTCGACCTTCTTCATAATCACGGCCTCGTCGGAGCACCATTTCCCTATACACCACATTGCACGAAGGGTGCGCGGCGGGTGAAGCGATGCCATTAAATTGGACCTTAGATTTGGATGATTTGATATCAAGTGCTCATTGCAAAGGGGGATGAGGTGGAAAATCCACCGTAAACCTCCTCCGATATGGGCTTACGAGTTTCTAGTACGCTGCTTGGGCTCTACTAATGCCCTAACCGAATCACCCAAAAAATACCCTATAATTTTTTTTTATAATTTTATTATATATTCCGGGTATAAATTGAGTCAACTTAGGTATTTTCCGAGAATTTTTAAATGAATATTGAATAAATGATTATATGGCTAAGAGTCAAATGCAAATATTATATACTAAATGAGAATTGCTTGGACCCGAAAATTTACCCAAGTGTAAAGGGCAAATTTAAAATTTGTAAAATGAGGACCTAAGGGTCACTTAGATAAAGAACATGTCTAAGGAGTGAATATGGAGAATTAAATGAAAATAGAGAAAATATGGGTGTTTAGCATTTATGAGAACTTGTCAAAAGAATGCATTTTGAGCCAAACATGCCCTAAGAGAATGGAGGCATTTAAGATCCAAAAGCTGGTCTAAGGAGCTCATTTGATCAATCCCCTTTTTGAGAAAGAGGGAGAGAGCTAGGGTTTTTGAATGGGGAGATTTGTGAATTGCTCCATGAAAATCAAAGCCTAAAGTGATCAAAAACAAGAAGAAAGCTTGGCATTGAAGATTGGAAGAGATTTGAGGTAAGAAATAAACCCAAACCCCTTTGTTCTTGTGTTTGAGTTGAGGAAAACCCCTGTTCTTGTTTTGTCTATAGATTAAGTTATAATCATCCAAATTAAGTGATTCCAATTGGTAAACAACCATAAGAGATAGGGCTACAAATGTATAGAAGGGACCAAGAGCAAATTGTAGCTCTAAGGCTCCCAAATATACTTAAGGTGAGTCAGTGCTCAACAAGGTACCTGCTTGTATTGTTATAATGTTTGCTTTCATAGTTGAGTTTCACTCATCCAAATTGAGTGATTCAAAATTATGGGTAAAATAGACTTTTAGGGGCATAATTTACTTGAAGAAATTTTATGCAAATTGTAACCCAAAAGTGCCCAAAAATTTGTCAAAGTGGAGCTATGTGTAAGAATAGTCTGATTCTGCTTTGCAAATTGGAGTAACATGGATGTAAAATGCAATAACTTGGGTTTTATTGATCCAAATTGGATGATTCTAATTAGAGAAGAAACCTGTAACCATAAATAGTCGAAGAGAGTAGGACCATTACCAGAATTATGGAGTTAAGACCCCCAATTGAGAAACAAGAGGTAACCGAGAGCTGGCATACCACCAGTTTGGCATAAAACAACATAACTTCAGAATGGGTGATCCAAATGAGATGATTCCATTCCTACTAAAATAAACCCATAGAGATATAATTTCTTTTCTTGAGGAAGCATGAGAAAAATTATGGCTTTATGTGTCACCAAAAAAATTTTCAAGTGAAGGGAGTATTTGGCAGGACATCAACCATAACCAAAACTCCTGGGGACAACCGATTAATACGTGATTGTCATTGTATTCAATAAAATACAGAGGAGGAAAGCTCGCATTGAAGTCAAGATTCCGAAGATTGGAATCAAAGCGACTATTTTGGTTTGTTCTATCTTCTCCTATTCTCGTTTCAAGATTTGAACTATTTGTTCTAAATGCATAAGAAAAGCATATTTAATTGATTTAATTGATTTGAGAAAAGTAATCGTGGAATGTTTGCAAGGATAATAAAGATTATTGAAAATGAATCAAGTTATACAAATGTACGTATTGTACTATATTTGCTATAAAGGATTTGAACGCCCTTAATATAATGTTAACCGTTTATTTCGCATTAAGGATAGATTGGTATACCAATATGGGTCAAAATGGCAAAGATCAGAACGATTAGATTGATGCTATTACCCGATCAATGTACTCTGAACCAGACGGTGAGCGTTTCACCACCGATTTTAATAACAATAGTTACTCTTAACGGACGTGGCCGTGTTATAAAACTATTTTTATACCGCTAACCAACTAGACCGTGCTCTGATTCTGATATTCAGATACCGAAACATGTTAAATTCATTAAGGGCATAATCGAATTGAATTGTAGAAGTGAATTAATCAGAGAAGAATTGAATTGATTTGAGGATTGTAAAATATTGGAATTTAAAGCATAAGTTTCAATTGGAAATGAAAAGAGCATTGTGAAATGCATGATTTGATTAATGCATTATTTATCAATATGAAAGAGAGTATTTAGGATGATCAACGAACTATAAATGATTGTATATAAACAAGTATATGCATTATATTGACATTGATCATCCAAAAAGATTTGAAAGTTTTGAATTGTTAAATCGTATGATTTGAATTAAACTCAAATCGAAGAATGATTCAGATGTAACCACCAAGATGAAAATGTTAATGTATCGGTTTACCAATGTGCAGTACCGAAAGATAGATAGTGATCGAATGACCCAAGATCAGAGGAGCGCCGAGTCATAAAGAATGAATTATGAGTACGCTCCGACTTTTGCATCTACGTCTCCGTTTTTTAACTTTGATATTTTGCAAAAACATTTTGAACTCGAATATCTATTTTGTAAAATCATTTTGAAAAAGCTTGATATGCCTTTATAGTAATTGTACTTTTGTATGAATAAAATGTAATGGGCTTACCCCTTTAAAAACGTTTCCGCATATTTGAAAAGGATTTTATGCCAACTGAAGTGTAATGCTACGGCGTATTTTTGATAAATGATTTTTATAAAGTGATTGGGGTATATTAGAGCAATCCGGACTCGCTTCAGACCCGTCAAACGGGTCAGGTCGGGAATGAGGTGCTACACCAACAACCTTTTGTAATCTTATGAATGATGTTTTATTTGCATACATTGATGTCCTTTTGTAATCTTATGAATGATGTTTTATTTGCATACATTAATGTTTTTGTTGTGGTGTATTTGGATGAGATTGTTGTTTACAGTAAGTCCCTTCGAGAACACGAGAAGCATTTAAGTCTAGTGTTTCAGAAATTACGGGAAAACAGGCTCTACATAAAGAAAGAAAAATGTGAGTTTGCTCAAAAGCAAATCACATTCCTGGGCACAAGATCAGTGCAGGCTTAATCAGGATGGATGAGGACAAGATTAGAGTAATCAGAGAATGGTCGGAGCCATCTAAACTAAAAGAACAGCATTCATTTATAAAGGGATATTCAAAGCTCGGCAATTTAATTCATCATAATCTATTATAATATAGATGTAAATTGGTTAACTATTTATCGATGTGGGACAAAGAAAATAAAAATCTATTGTCTACTTGTTAGTTTCTCTTTTTCAACATTCCATTTTTGTTGTCATTTGACTTTATATAAGTTATTGATTAACTTTAAAATTTAATTTTGAAAATTCGTATAAACTCTTATACAGTATAAACCTTTCACATATTATCGAGTTACAAAACAAATGAGTATGTTTGTCTTTAAAATAGATGTTTTAGTCAATAACTTTTGTGATGATTTTTTATTTATAAAATAGAGCCTATTACAAATTTGTAATTTTACTTTTATATTATACATGTTTTCCTTGTATAAATTAAAATATTAGGGTAAATGTAAAATTAAAATTAAAAAAATAAAGAAGTAAGGGTGATTATCTAATTGACTTATATTTTTCTTTTATAGTGTAAATTTTTTCTTCTTTTTTTTTTTTAAAAAGTTCAATGTTTTTATCTTTTTAGTTTTTCGTCAACAAATTTTTTTCATTGCAATGGAATTTATTATTTTAAAATCCGCCCTAATTTTAAGTTATATACTTCTTTGAATATTTATTTTAAAATTTATTATATTCCTAGAATTATAAAATATTTTAATTTTTGTACATTTAAAAAGTCAAAAATAAAATAATGTCCTAATCCATATAGAGATATTTCTAATTCTAAATTTACAACATCCAAACAATCTCTAAAATTAGTATTTTTAAAATTTTTAAATTAAATCAGGTTGATTGAATTCCTTTTGATAAGAATTAACATTCTCATAAAGGTTGAAATTTAATTTCAAAATGTACATTAGTTAAGTAACAAAGCATTCATATTTCAAATAGGCAAAAAATGGTTCAAGTCTCAATGGCATACTTACTATCTAAACTTGGAGGTATTAAAAGGTTTTTATATCTAATTTTATCTTGAAGTAAATAACAAATAATCATACAATTACTTCATAGATTATTATAAATGATCAACTGCAAACTTTTAGAATCATTTATATATTTTTGTTTTATAAAATTATTATTTTAAAGTATTTTTAAATATTTGAAAAAATTAGAAAATACTGCTTGACAAATTGTTTTTAAATAATTAAATTTATCATGAAGTAGATATTTTGTTTTTAAAAAATTACAAGGTCTCGTTAGAAGCTCAACAATTTGGTTCGTCGTGATCCATTATAATAATTTCTAATAAAATATAAATTACACTATTTACTAATGTGACAAAGAAATTAAATAAAAACTTTTGTCTAACGAATATTTGGTAATTGCTACTAAAATGACACTTAAAAAACAAGTTAAACTTACTGATGGATACATGGAAGGCTTTAACACTCTTAACAAAATTAACAAAAAAAATATAAGTACTAATATATGTTATAGTTTTTTGGTAAACACAATTACAATTAATAATAATATTTATCCGTTTTTAAATTTATCTAAATTCCTTTTTTATATAAATTCTTATTAAATTTTAATTTCTGAAATCATATTATAAAAATAAATTTAACGTATTTAGGTCAAAATTTAAATAAATTATATTAATAATTTATTTTAAAAGTAATATTAATTTATTAGATCTTTTTTAAACTATTAATTTTATTTCATATCTTAGAACTTCATTATTCTTATTTCAATAATTTTAAATAAATTTTATATTCTTAATATTTTAAAATAAAATTATTTAAAAATAAAATGAGAAAGATAAATATATAAAATTAAAATTAAAGTGATAGTAATTCTTTATAAATAAGATAAATATGAAAAACAATTATAAATAAAAGGACAATATAATTTAATATATATATAAATTTAAAATAATTAAAAAAACTCATACTCCAAAAAATTAGTTTTTATCAAAAATATAAATAAAATCCCAAAAAAATCATCAAAAATCAAAGATTTGTTTCATAAAATTTATGTTTTATTGTAAAGCTAAATATGATTATTATTTTTTCTAAAGATTTTTTTGAAATTAAACATAATGGCGTAAGAAAGATATGAAAAAATAAGAAAAAATAATGTTTAGCAAGGGAAAAATATAAACATTTAAAATAAATTTAAAACATATTTAAGCTCAATATTTTATTTCTACACACTTCTTTTAAACCATTTTATTTATTTATTTATTTATTTCTATAAGTATTAAATAATTTAAAATATATAATCTTTTATTTTTTTCTTTGTCAAACGAAATATTAGAAAAATATTTTTCAGAAATCAAATGTATAAATAAATACGAATACCCTGAATTACGACTCTATTGCGGCTTTCACATGTCTATTAGTGACTATAATTTCTTTCTTTTTTAAAGAAAGCACCATATAAGTATAAGTGACTTGATCTATAATTTCTTTTGTAAAGAAAGCAGGTAAGAGAATGGCAAAATTCATTTTTTTAAATAGTAAAAATGACCAAAAAAATTATTTAAGGGCCAAGTTGACATCTGGACCATAATTGAGATCAAAAATCCTTAACCCACTTTTTAAAACAATTGTATTTGTAAATATATCAAGATGTTACACAAACATTATATAAATATTTATATTTTATTACAAATGATAAATTAAATTATCATCATATGGATAAATATTAAATTACTTTTATTAATGGATTAAGATGTTGACTTTTAAAATATGAAAAACAAAACTTGATACATGATACAAAGAAAATATTAAAAAAATAAATAACTAAATATTTAATATTATTAAGCACTATTTAGTATTAAGTTACACAAACTTTCTAATTATAATTAAGTAAAAAAACCAACAACCACCTAACCCTAGCAAGCAGGAAAAGTTCTAGATGCCTAATGGAATTCCAAATTGTACTCCAAAACCACCATTTACATTTAACTTAAAGCTAAAAAAAATAAAAGAAAAGAAAGGCATATTCCTTGGATGCTTAATACCACTTCTTTGCAAGTATATGCTTGAACCATATGGCTGACATTTTAGGGTGCCTGTTGAGAGTCCTCCAATCAACATAGACAATGCCAAATCTGGAAGTGTACCCTAATCTCCATTCAAAGTTGTCCAACAATGACCATGCAAAATACCCAACTACATTTGCTCCATCATCAATAGCCATCTTTAACTCAGTCAAATAGTTGTTGTAGAAGCGTTGATCCTTCGTCATACAACTTTAGAAGGTGTCGTTACCTGGATAATCCATGCCTGCAAATCATACAATAATTGACATAAGATTGTTACAATGTTCTTAAGGTTTCACTTAAAGACTTAACTAGTGAAGCATACCATTTTCTGACAAAATCATAGTAGGGTTTCCATATCGCTCTTTTATGTAGGTCACAGCTTTGTACATGCCCCAAGGAACTTTGTAGAGCCAGTCAGAATATGCCTGCATTTCAATCAATTAATCCACTAATTAAATCAAAACCAAATCTATAACTAATATACGTAGATAAGGATGGCAACAAGGCGGGTTCTTTTTTAGGTTTTCACCCCGCCTTTCTCAGATTTCTAGTGGGTTTGAATATTGTTTAGTCTCACTCTACCTCATCCTAATTATATAAAAAAATATTTTGAAATTATTTTATTTTTATTTATATTTTAATAAATAATAACATTAATAATAATATCTTTTTGATGAAATAAAGCAATAAAAATACAATATCTTGAAAAATAAAAAAATATATATAATAAAATAAAACATAAACTAGACATGTATATCCCATTCTATCTCATCCGTTTAATATTTTTAAATTTTAATGGGGCAGGATTGACTGGATGGTGTGACCCCAACCCCGTTGTTATTCATACTCGCAGAATGAAAAAAAAAAAGTGGTTTTTAATGGTTTTTTGGTTCCGTAGTATAGAAATTACCCTTTGACCAATTGGCACTCCATGCTTTGCATCTGCAAAGTCCAGAATCACAAAATGTGAGACAACAGAAGTATGCACAGTGAAGAACAAAAATAACACAGATAAGGATTTGGATCATACAAGCAAATCCAGCTTCCCAGTCCTCTTGATAGCCAGGGACTTTAGGTTTCGGCTTATCATACACGTAGTAGGCTGTATACTGATTGATTCCCACGAAATCCATTGAGTCTTTCACCATCTCCACCTCTTCTTTTGTGAACTTAGGCAGCCTATCTCCCACTATATTTTGCATTGTTTTCGGGTAATCACCATATACAATGGGGTGAATAAACCTACACAAAACAAAACCAACAATACTTTTTAAAACATTTTTTTTTATTCCTATTCTGAATCAGTGGAGAATGCCAAGTGTTTTTACCATCCAACATGAAAGTCTCTAGATCTTTGAGCTGCTAAGTTGTCAGCCTTTGATCTTGTTAGAGGCTCATACCAAACAAAATCCAACAGGTTCCCAATCCTCCCTTTGTCTTTCCTAAAAAACACACAGTCAATCAATCAGAATTTCAATTATAGGCAAAAAACTAAAAAGTAAGAACAAAACCATACTTGATATTTCTCCCTGTATCTCTGAACAGCAACTGCATGAGACAAATCAAATTGGTGTACACAATATAAGGCTCTGTTCCAGAATTTAGTATATAGTTTCCATACTCTTGAGCACCTCCTGGAGCATGGAAACTGATATCATAGCCACAAGAGCTGCCACCACTCTTGGCCTATTAAATGTCATCCAATTCTTAACCCTGTCTCCAAACATCTTGAAAGCAAAAAATCAGCATAACCTGCATAATCTTTCCTGCAATATTAAAATCATTCATCAACCAATATTATAGATAAATCCACCAAAAAATCACATATCTTTTGAAAGAAATTTTTGTACTTACACCACCCTGTCACTCAACCATCCCTGGTACTTCTTCTCTAGTGCCAAAGGAAGATTGTAAATGATAGAGGATTTGTATATGGAGTAATGCCTCAAAATATTCATTGTGGGCTTATAGTACTGTACTTTTAATTTAGCACGGGTTTTTAATTTTGCTGAAAATGTTTACCTCTCTCGAGCAGGTAATTGATCAGTCTATTGTAGTAAGCATCTCCCTTCCAATTCACTTTCCCAGTTCCATCTGCATCATCAAACAGAGAATTTAGTTCTCTTCTTCTTATTATTGTTTTTTATTTTAGTATTGTTCTCGAATCCATCTTAAATTGGAAAAATCCTTGACCATGAGATAGAAAAGCGGTATGCTTCAAGTTAAGACTTTCACTGAGGTTTATATCTTCTGTTAACACCGAATTTTCAATAGTGAAAGAAATATATAGATAATGCCCAAATAATTTCGTTTTCCCTTCAAAAAAAAAGAAAAAAGAAAAACTAGACAGTGAAGTCACTGCAATGAGAGGATTAATTTTTTGGGAATATTTGATAGTTTCTGTAAATAATTTTAATTAAAATTTATTTAAAAAACTTGAGTACTAGTTAATAGAAATAGAAGTAACGTTTTTGCTAGGACAAAAAAATCTTGAACTTTTTTATCATACAAAAAAATACAAAAGAAATATAATGTATTGTTTATGTAAAAATAAAAATAAGTATAAGCAGCTACAAAGAATGAGAAAAATATGGAATGAAACAAGAAAAGTTCACCTTGTACCGGTGATACAGGTCAAACGCCACTTCACTTGTTCCATTATTCGGCACATGCCCTGCTTCCCAAAAAACAATTAAAAAAAAATATATATATATATATATATAAATATTAAAACAAATTCCAATATTAAAACCGTATGAAAAAAATGGTTGCATGTTTAGTTGCATTCACAAAAAATGTCTTTGTTCACGAATACGTTTTCAAAACTCTAACTGGAAAATAAAATGTAAGAACACCAAAGCGATTATTATATATTCAAAAACTATTCTAAAACAGGGTTTTAATCGAAACCAAATGGAATGAGGTTACCTTGAATAGTATCCCCAAATCTTGATTATCATTATGCTTTCCTTCGATATATATCGACTTAGTAGGGCGTGTGGGTCAATAATGACGAAACGCAGGAAGCTGTCTCCTCGGCCCACCATGTTTGTTGAATATCCAGTGACCTTGTAGCGATCCTGCTATTATGAAGCAGTTATTATTGAGAGAGTTGAGTTATATAAATATACCAATACAAGGGTAAAAAGGTAAAAGCATTGAGACAATAAAAGGACTCCTAAATATACTCTAATACAATAAAGGAATCTGTTATCTTTCTATCTGCCCTTAGTGGTGTGCTAAGACAACACCAATCTTGTTACATAGAGGAAGAGGCGATGCAGAGAGGGATGGGTGAGGGTAACAACAAGTGGTCTGTGGAGAAATGAGCAACAACATAGCCTGTCGTCGAACCAAGTCACGAATAACATGATAGGCGATTACCGTTGCCCTTTGTAGGGTGTCAGGAATCCAACAAAATTTATTCTATCATATCTGCTGCGCGTAGTCGACTACTGCCGTGCCAGCGGTTAAGTCGAAGACACGGGGGTGGGTTTTATTGTACAAATGACTAACAGTGAAAGCGAAATTGGTGAATTAAATTTGGATTTTGGGGTTTGGGTAAACGGGGTTGTTTGGATTGCAAGCCCGAAAATAAATAAAATAAAATGTAAAATATAACTCCTTGAAGCATTGGGCCCTTTGAGTTTAAGGTCCTAGGCTAAGGGGTCCAGGGTTAATTTCCTGGTGGGGAGGATGACATATAGTCATCATCGAACCGGATCTTCATTTAACTAAAAGACTAAAGCCTAATAATTTTAGCCTTTTGATTGAAAGCGTTGTTATGTTATAGGTTCCTACGATTACAGTAACCACAGCCAACCTACCTCGGTGGCTCGTAAATGGCAACTAATGGATATTAGTGTGTCTAAAGCTAAGAATACACTAAGCTTCTAAAAGCTTGCAGTATTGTGAAAGTATGAAAAGCTTTAAACCTAGAGTTAAAAATTAGGGAACCGAGAATGCTGAGAACCTGCTACGTGAAAGCAGAACCACCGGCGGCCTTCGAGATCCTACCCAATGACCTTCCACTTCAGAGAAGGGTTTTGTAGCTCATCTCTAAATTATTAATCATGGAGGTGTTTTGACACCAAGAAAGTGAGAGAAAGAGGAGAGAGAGAAAGAGAAAAGCTGGAACAAAAGTTACTTGAGTGTCTTGAAAGATTGAAAGTTAGGGTTCTGGCTATAGGATTGGCTTATATAGCCATACAAGAGGTGTGAAATAAAATACTAAAATATATGTAGTGAGAATAGGAACAAAATGATTCATTAATTAAAGATTGGTTTGAATCAAAAACATCAAAAACGAGGCGCAATTTAGCTATGCGGGAATTTCGCTAGCATGGCAATACAAGACATAAGCGAAATTCTTCGCTATGCAGTAATTTTAAATGGCTAGTAAATTTGATATATGAATTAACTTTAAGCTATGCTAGCAGCTTGTGCATATCAGCATTTCCATGCATCTTCATATTCTTGTTCCCACTTGCATCCTATGACTTGCTTCTATTCCCCCTTGCATTATTCCATTTCTTCATGCTGAAGTGCATTTATTCAAACTGCTGAGTGATAGAAGACCATAAAATTGATGGAAATCAACGGAGCTTTGGTTATGATTGGATTGATGATGATTTGGCTGTTCTGAAACTCTGAAAAAATGACGTCAGGATATTGAAGTGCAATAGGGACCCGAACATGTCAGTTGGGGTTCATTATAACAATTAGTACACAAAAGCGGCCCAAAACCTATTAAAAATAGGGGTTAATAACCTTTGGGCACTAATCACACACCCCAACCTACACATTTGCTGGCCCCTTAGCAGTGAAGAGAAAGAAGTAATAAATGCACTATAAAACTATAACGAAATAATGTTCACAAATTTCAAAGGTGTAGACAGGTAATGCTAACCTTAAGTAAAATCCTAATAAACGTGTCCAATGACTATCATGAGAGAATGAATGCCATACAAATTGAGTATAGAGCCTCCTTCTTGGTGAATCAACCGAGAAACTGCAAAATCTAAGTATTTTATGCGATCGACAATCATCTTGTCATTACCTCTCCGACTAGCTGCTACGACCCTAGCATGCTAACCCATTTCAAGCCGTCCCGGGACTCATCTCTTATTCCACGATTCTTTTTTATTGTAGGGTGCAATCTTGAGAATCGACCTCACCAGTCCATGTAGGGATGGAGTGACTCCCGACGATTAAGGCGTAGGGCACGAGTCATAAGGATCTTCGATACAAACTCTTGAGTTTCACCAGGACTTGAATGATTTGGGGGCTCCAGCACCTGGCTTGCTAAACTCCACTCATCCCTGTAAGCGGCTCGTCGGTGGCTCCCGACCCGGTGAAGGTTCAGGCAGGGCTTTAAATCTTCCTTGTGCCACCCCTCGGATGTAGTCTTTCGGGTTTCAAGCCAACATTGCAATATTATTTTTCATCTTTCTTTTCTTTTTTCTTTTATTTTCTTTTCTTTTCGAAGGCAGCATTGGCCTTCTTCCCGGTGTAACTTGTCAAGCGGTCATTGAAACTAGGGTAGGTTATCTGAAATAAGGGAGGTTCTTGTGAGTTTTTCGACCTATCATTTGAAACTTTAATGTGCTCTGTGTGTAGTTGAAGTAAGGTAGAGAAGAAGCTGTGTCCCGGGAAATATTAAAATTCAACTAATCATTCACTCAACCAAGCATGAAACAATCAGCATCAATAGAAATTGGACATTTAAATTTTCCAACTTGGTTAAATGAAACCACAAAAAAATTTTGGTTGCAGCATTATCCAAATTTTGAAAAAATGATTATTTAGTATAGCTTTATAGAGAACCAGCAAGCCATGAACATCAAGTGGGCACAAATAATAACAAACATAAGAAAGCCCGAACCACTTCCTTTGTTAACTCTCCCCCAGCCCCGAGCATCTCGGTGTCTAGAAATGGAACAGTTGAAAAATTAGAGAAGAAGTGTTACCTCCTTGATGAGATGTGATCATTTGCTGGATAGGAAACTTCACAAGCTTTCCGTCAATAACGCTATTCGACTCAGTTTGGGCTTCAAATAAACAAGTTAGGAGAGAAAGAAAAGAGAGGGAGGAAAAAAAAGTGACCCGGAGTTAGACATTTTTAAAATACACTCATGTGTCTCAAAATGTTCTTTCTGGCCATATTTAGTTCTACCTCTCTAAGCTTTCAACTGATATAAAACCTTACAAGCAGGAGTTCGGATCAAAAAAAGTTATGAAGCGAAAGCAAAGTGGAGGGGTCGAAAGTGAGACTATGTATTTTAACTCAGATAAAAAGAATTTCGCTATGTTTCTGAAGTACATTTTTGATTTTTTGAAAAATCAAATAAAATAATTAATAAATAAAAATAAAAATAAATAAAAAAAATAAAATTAATAAATAAAAATAAAAACAATTTTTTTAGAGACAAATTATATATATATATATATAAAATTTTTAAAATAAAATAATTTTTTTAAAAAATTAAAATAATATAAAAAAACAAACATTTTTTAAATATATAAAATATATAAATAAAAATAATAAATAATAAAATAATAAAAATGGAAACCTTTGTGCATTGTTTTGTGCTAGTGTCTGTTTGTTGTATGCGATTTGTTGAAACTAGCGAAAATTTTCATTATCTTTAGCGAAATTCATAAACTAGCGAGAATTTCGAGATAGCGAAAATAAAAGGAATTTCGCTATGAACAATAACAGCTAGGTTAGCAATTACGCTAGCTTATGAAGTATAGCGAAAATTAAGCTAGGATTACTTGAAATTTTCGCTATAGTTGCGAAAATTTCCTGCTCTTTTTTTTGCTGATTTCTTCATTCCAGGTTTCAAAATTTGCACACAATTGCAAATGTGCAACGAAAAAATTGCGAGAAAGTAAAAATTAATCTAAAAACAAAAATTGACTAAAAATTAGAAAATCTAAGAGAGAAAAAAATTACTTGAAATTAAAATAAAATACGATAAAATAAAACAGAACAAGAAAAATTATGAAAGAGAGTGGGGAGGCGCTCCCCCAGACCAGTCATGAGCCTTTGGAGGGTTTGTCGGAACTCATGGCGGAGCTCGAAATGCAGGGAGTTCGGGTGCTCGAGATCGAACCGACACCGGAACCCGACAACGCCCCATGTCATGCGATGGCTTGGTGGTTCATCTTCTTTGAGGTAGTAAGCAAAATTATGTCTGATGGCCACTAACTTTCTAAAGTTTTGCAGAATGAGACTGATGATAAATTGGCCTTCGTGGTTGGTGTTCAGCGGTTTGGTTGTCTTTGCGGGCATGGTGAAGTATGAAGGCGGGTCGAAGTGCTGCGGCAATGGAGTTGTTAATTGGCTTTGTGATGTGATAGGGCTCTTCATTTCTTCCTTTCCATTACCCTCCTCGATCGGCATTGGGGAGGGTTTCTTCTTCCTTTTCCATGGCCCATATTCTACGCTGGTGTGGGGCTCTATAGTTCCTCGGGAGGATCGCCTGCTGGTTCCTCTTTCAATTCCTCACGAAGCTACAATTGAGCACATTCACCACAATGTCGTGTCGGTCGAAGCACTCTTCCTCGATTCTCCTCCTGTGATGAACAAGCGATTGGTGAGCTTTGAGATGGATTCTGCGGATGTCCGGAATTTTGATCAATTTTCACTTTGGAACCCATCGATTCCTTGTTAGAGCCCTCCAACATCTCGATTTCCTGTGCTTTGAACATTCGTGCCATATTATCCTCTATGAAATTGTCACTTGTTTGCACCAATTCGGGATGGCTTGTTCAACAGGGGATAGGGTGGTGGTTATTCTTCTTGGGAAGTTGACGTAAAATGTGGGGAAGCGGGAGGTATATAAGTTGAGGGAACATTATGAGCGGGTGCACTCATCCATTGGTCTCTGTATTCCCCTCATGAACCTATATGGGTTTGGATTTCTCTCTATAGGTTCTTGCCAACGCCATGAAGGTTCTTTGTAGTCCCTAATTGTCATGTATGCTCTAGGGTTACTCTCCTGGGAATTACTCATTATCTTTGTTCTTCCATTTGATTCTAGTTCGAGGAGCCTTTGGAACATGTGATACGGCAACGGGCAACCTGAGAACAACCTGCAACAACTTTTCTTTTCTTCTTTTTTTTTTAACAGTTAAATGTAACTAATAAAAAAAAACTTACTGTAAAATAAAAAAAATGACAAAGGAGAATTCACCAGAACTTGTGATGAGAATCACAAGTGTTCCAGCTCCTCACTTACCTTCAAAGGCACCTCTGACGCGGCGCCATTTGATTCGTGTCACGTGGGGTGATCAGGAATCAACAAATTTGTTCCTATACTCCTCCCTCTGCTGCTTGGTAGTCAAAGCTACTACGATATAGCGGTCCTGGTCGAACTCTGAGGATGGGTTTCTTCATGCGAATGACTAACAGTGAAGCGAAAATTGGTGGGTCGAATTTGGACTTTTAAGGTTTGGAGTAAAGCAGGGGTTGTTTGGTTGCAAACTGAAAATAAATAAAATAAAAATGTAAAATAGAACTCCTTAGAGCATTGGGCCATTGAGTTTAAGGTCCTAGGCTAGCAGAGAGGTCGGGTTAATTTCCTCCACGTTGGGGAGGATGTGTATAGTCATCTCGAACGGAACTTCATTTAACTTTAAAGACTAAACCACAATAATTTTCCTTTTGATAGAAAGCATTTATTTAACATTTATGGTTCTACGGTGAAATCTAACCCCTTAACTACCTCGGTGGCTCATCAAATGGCAACTAATGGATATTAGTGTATCTAAAGCTAAGAGCCACACTAAACCTAGCTGCCAGAAGTATTGGCCAAAGAAAGTACATCAAAAGCTTTAAACCTAGAGTTGGAGAAATTAGGGAACGAATGTCAAAACACGCTGCGTGAAAACGAGGAACCCTTGGCGACCTTCGAGATCAATGACAACCCACACTTCAAGGAGGAAAGGGTTTTAGCCGCTCATCCTCTAAGTTGTCATCCTTGGAGGGTGTTTTCTATGTCATGTCTTTTATTTTCATGTCTTTTACATATGACCTTTCTTATATTTTCTTTTCATTTCTATTCTCTATGTCGTATACATATATCACTTAAATGCGTCGTCTATACATAACAAGGACATCCCACATCCCGGAGGCGTGTTTCTATGCATTATCCATGTCTATCTTTTCTATCTTATACTCTATCTAGACTCACTTCCTATACTCTATCTAGAAGAGCCTAAACATAGGCTTTTCCAGAAACGACTAAACCTTTGCTCTGATACCAGCAAGCATCCCAGCCCCAGATCCGGCCAGGCCGATTGGCGGATCGAACGAAGTCAGGGCGCGATACTATCTATACTATCTTTGTCTTGGGACTCTCATTGACCTATTCTTTCTCGGCGTACTGTACCTATTGTAATTCACACAAACAATTTCGATAATAACAAAAATCATTTGTACATATACAAAGAACTACCAGGAATTAGTGTCCATCACAATTATACACATATCTGAGTCCCATTTACCTATACATTTAAAATTTTCTATTACAAAAACATCGGGGTGCGGAAGACGTGGCGGTGACACTGTCTGAGTCGACCTTCTTTCTTGTGTGGAATGTCCTTTCCTCCTATCCTTTGTCTTACATACGTACCTACGCAGTTGAACACAGGTGCTAAACACTGCGCTTAGTGGGAACATAAGCATGGACAGCTCCACCAATGGCGGCTTGTCACAAGCTTATGCATGCATTATATATATCCTAAACATATTTCTATAACGTAGTTCCTTATCATCGATATTCTGTGCATGTCAATCTTTTTCTATTACATGTTCTATGTTTTTAGCATCTCCTTTATTTATACTTTTACGTATTCTATTTAGTACTTTACATATTCTATACTTGTCACGTGTTCATCTTTCACGCTTGTTATATATCTTTTCAATGTTCACATTCTTTGTCAAGTTACATAGCATGTCTAGTCTATGTCTTTTTCATCTTTCGGTTATGATTTATTGCATTCTTCACTTTAATACTGACACTACTCGTATACTTTCCTATTATAGGTGTTCATCTTGTACTTTTCATATCTGTTATCTGTACTATTCATACTTCATATACATTTATGCGTTCTTATTCTATCTATCCTATACTTTGTGCTTTTGTATACTTTTATTACTTTTCTTGTGTTCATATACTTATTTTCATATCAATAATTTATCTTTGTACCACTTGTTCTTGTAGTATGCGTACTTTCATTGCATAGCAGTGTTATGCTTCTCATATCAGGTCATATCTACTATACATATCATTTCCTTTTTGGTTTCGTATGCGCAAATACGCCCCAGGGCGGATCACGGGAAACTATGTGTACTGAAGGTACTATCAGCATACGAGCGGTGATCTCACGATACATTAATACCCGAGAAGGTATCATCCTTTGTAAGAGCAGGTGACCTATGTCTGTCTCTCCCGGTGCAGAAGGTACTATCAGCTGTACGACGGTGATCACATCTGGTGACCCTTGGCCCAAGAGGCCACGATCCAACGAGATCTATATCATCGACCCTGACGGGGCCACGTCTATGAATATCTTTGCGATAGTATCTTCCTATGAGCATGCCTATCTATCCCTCTTACCAGTCTAGCCCAGAACCAATGATCGACTTTTATTACATTTTAAATATATTTCATAAGCATGAATAAGCTATTGTTATCATAATTGTATGCATATATATATCATTACTTCTCTGTATTAATTCTCATATGCGCAGTTTCATATTACGGTTCTCATATATCTATATATTACATTATAGTAATATCTCTTTTATATCGTTTATACGTTTATCGTGGTTATTGTGCTTGTACTTTACATATTCCTATCATGTAGGCTTTACTCATTCACATTTTCATATATGTACTTATCATTTATGCTAATGTTCTCATTCCTCGCTTTGTCATCTTTACTTATCTCCATTGTTCTTATCATTTATGCCTTTCTACCATGTGTTCAGCATATTCGAATGCTATTATTCGGGTATGTCTATCATATATTCTATCATTTACATATTCTGTCATGTCTTTATCTATTCATATACTTTCTATATTTCTATCATGTTCCATCTGACCGTTCATGTATGACAATCATATGTTCTGACATATAATCTTATATTCATATGTGTCTATCAATTGTCGTACTTTTAAAACTATCGTATCTTATGACATATCCTATCATATCTTATCATATCTTATGACATACCTATCATATCTTATGACATATCTATATTAATATCATATTATTGTTTATGAGCATGCTCTATCATTGCATTTTACATATTTTCCTTTCATAGCTGCCACTGCCTTTTCATATACTTATGAAGTATGATGTGTGTAATAATCACACCTCATTCATATATTCTTATTCCTCTATGAATCTATTTTACTTAGGAGTGGAATCAATCCATTCGGATCATCCAAAATAAAGTTATGGCATTTTGTAATCAACTAGTCATTTCCCAGATTTTTCTAGGGACAGTTTGTATTACTCATTTTTACAAGTCTTAACTTCATGTTTTGACACTATGTCCTTATACTCATTTAAAGCTAAGGTGCTAAGGGTTCTATTCCAACTAGAATCACTGATTTGGGCAAGACTCAGGATAAATCGAAACAACCCCGGACTTCTCATGTTGACTTGAAACCGAGTTTGGTTTGCACATGGTCCCACTTCGAGTGGATTTTTGGGCCACTTAGAGTCATAATTTGACGATGTCTATTTCTATATGGATGGTTTTTCTTGAAGTCTATTTTAATTGACCACTTGAATCACTCAAATCGGATAAGAAATGAGCAAGTTATGGCCAAAATACAAGCGGTCAAAGCCCGGAAAACAAGCGGCGGTGTACCGGTACATGTCTAACATGTAGGTACGTATTAACAAAAACGACGAACACAATGTGTACGGTACATGTTCAAGTTATGGGAATTTTGTATCACCGAAATACCCCAATGTGTGTTTTCACCCATTTTCCATATTTTGATCCCCCGATTCAACTCACATACTTCATCACACTTCAAGACCACTCCATATGTCTTAGCAAACTCTTTTCTCAATTTCCTCTTTCAATACTTATTTTCTTTCAACAATTTATCTAAATTACTCTCAAGCCTCTAATTATGGGTTATGACCCATACAACTAAACATGATGATTAGTTGGGGTTTGTTCAAAACCCTAACTCAATTACTTTCATTGAACTATGAATCCATCCTCAAAGAGAGGATTTCATATGCTTCTTGTACTCTTTATGGTTTAATTCACTTTACTTTCTATAATTATTGGGTTAGGAGGAAATACTAACAAAACCTAGGTTGGAGACAATATGTCCATACAGAATTGCATGGAAAACCATTCAAAGCTTTAAGCCCAGTTCCATACCCCTTAATTTGGCTTTGCTTGCTCTTCTTCTCCTCTTCCTCTTCTTCTTCTTCTCCCTTTTGCTCTTCCCCTCTCTCTACGTTTCTCTTCAATTGAGACCAAATTTGGTCTTAAATCAATTATTTAGTTGGAAAACATGTTTGGCGCTAAATAAACTCATTTTACTTTTAAGTTTCATAATTGCATTTTGGTCCCCAATTTTCTCTTTTATCTCTATTCCATCTTTCTATATTTGCATCACAATCCCATCTTCTCCCATAACATAGTCCTCAGTATGAAATTACATATTTACCCTTGGCTTTATTATAAATTAGGGTCTTTGTTTTATTTTCAAAATTCATATTTAGCTTTTAATATACCTAAACAAGTTCGGCTTGCTAGGGTATATTTAAGTGTTACACCCCTCAGAGTGTCATTGAAGATGGGGTGTAATCAAGAAAATTAGAACAAAATGGGACAGTTTCTTTGTTGAAATAGGGCCCATGTCTTCAAGACTGATGTGGATGGATTCTAGACATTCTTAGCTACACATAGAATCGAATCACCACATTCAGTTTGAACAAAGAGATGGCTATAAATAAAAGGGGATTTTCTAAAACACCACATGCAGCACCACTCAACGGTTGTGCATTTTCAGTTTATCTAACAGCTTCTAATGAATCCAGCATCACCACGTCACCAGCATCAAAACCAAATGAAGTGATGACCTTATGGAACTTCAAATACCGCTAGCGGGACGCTTGTTTTAAACCATTAATGGATTTATTAAGTTTGAAAACCAAATGATCACTAGTACTTAAGGAGAATCCTTCATATTGATTCATGTAAACCTCTTCCTCTAGCTTACCATTAAGAAAAGTCATTTTCACATCCATCTGATGAAACTCTAAGTCAAAATGAGCTACTAATGCTATAATAACTCGAAGAGAATCTATCCTTGATACAAGAGAAAAGGTCTTTGATGGTCGATTTTCATTGGTGAACCCTTTGTGAAGTCTTTGCTATGTCTCGATATTTACCACATTAGTCTTTCTTTGTCATAGAGACTACTTGCAAATGGTTTTACACCATAGAAGCGACTCGGCGGATCGGACTCGATTAGATGTCAGAGAGTCCATCATCTTTCATGGCATTATACCATAAGTTCGATTCCTTAGAACTTATGGCTTGTGAAAAGGTTTTTAGATTGTGTTCGTCTCCAATATTGTAATCTGATTCTTGCAAGTACACAGCATAATCACTAAGAATAGTTGAGTTTCTAACCCTAGTAGATCTCTTAATGTTGTTTCTTCATGAACTGTTGTTGACTAGGATGCTCATCGGTTGTTCAACGTTTGTTCTTAATACGATCTGAGTTCAAAAGTTTGTGAATCTCGATGTTGGTTGTCTTATACATTTTACCTCATAAGTATGTGGTTAGTCTATGACTTAGACAAAGGGTTTGACCTTAATAATGATCTCTTTGAGACAATGTGTCATGAATTTGACCACTCCCACTTATTAAGTCATTCTTTATAAACTTCGCATTTCTTGACTCCACAATCTTAGTGGTGTGAGAAGGACAATAGAATTTATAACCCTTGGATTTTTAAGCATATCCAATGAAATGGTCACTAATAGTCCTTGGGTCTAGTTTCTTTTCTTATGAATTATAAATCCTTACTTCAGACGGCCATCCCCATACGTGTATATGTCGCAAACTGTGTTTCCAACCTTTGAATAGCTCAAATGGCGTCTTTTGAACAACCTTGGTTTGGACCCGATTAATTATACGGTCGTGTTGGTGCCTCGGTCACTTAAGAATTGAGGAAGGTGCGATTACTCCTCATACTCCTTACCATGTCCATTAAGGTTTGGTTTTTTTCTTTCCGCCACACCATTTTGTTCCGAAGAACCAAGCATGGTGTATTGGGCAACAATCACATGCTCTTGAAGAAACCTAGCAAATGAACCTAGTGCTTGTCCATTCTCAATGTACCTACCATAGTCTTTCTCACCTCTCTGTTGACCACTACCTTTGTTGCTTCGCGTGCTTCTCTGCTTGACCTTGAATACCTTAATGGTTTACAATGCTTCGTCCTTAGAAACGAAGCATGTAGAGATACATGTAACCAGAGTAGTCATCAATGAAGGTGGTGAAGTATTTCGGATCACTCCCATCCATATCAAGACAACAAATGTCTGTATGTATGATTTCTAACAAATGTTTAGTCCTTGTTGCACCCTTTTTTTACTTGTTGGTTTGCTTTCCCTTAATGCAATCCAACATGTCTCAAAGTCGATAAAGTCCAGGGCATTGAGTACCCCTTCATTCACTAACCTTTTAATTCTTTGAATGGAGACGTGTCCTAATCTCTAGTGCCATAATAAGGATGATTGTTCATTCATAACATTCCTTTTAATTCCAACAGTTAAACTTAATGAGTTATAAGCATTATTATCTTGCAGATGTATTGAATAGAGACCATCTCACAAAGTACCAGAACCAATAACCTATGATTTAATTAAAAAATTAAAACCAATATCCGAAAAGTTACAAGAGATTCCAAAAGGTACAAGAGCTGATACTGACATCGAACAAATCTGTGAAAACTAGGAACATAAAAGGTCTTCTCCAATTGCAAAATGAAGCCGCTCGAAAACTCCAAATTGCAAGAGACAATGGCTTCCACATGTGAGCTTGACCTCTAATGAGTGTAAAACTCATCTATGTTTTGAGTTTATTTCACATGCTATTTTGAGCGTTTTATATTCATATCCATGTACAACTCATAACATTTCCTCTAAACTTGGTTTTTCAGGATTTTTGATGGAAAGCAAGTGATTTAGTAAGAAAATATGCAAAATGTTTCTAAAAAGAGAGTTAATAGGATGTCTCACAGTGCGTCATTGAGAAGATAAATTTTTCTGTATCATTTGAAGCATAAAATGGTTCAACTCTACTCATGGTTACATTCTAAATTCAAAGATATTTCCAATGAAACCTTGCACACCGAAATCCGAGTTAAAACGAAGAAGTTATAGCCCCCGACAAGTTGGATAAAGAAAACTATCACGACAAAGAAAACTCTGTAGCGACAAAGTTTTCTGTTGCAACAGAGAAACTCTATTGCAACCAAGTTTTCTGTTACAATAGAGCAAACTCTGTCGCAACAGAGAAAAACAGAGAAACTCTGTTGCAACTAAGTTTTTTGTTGCAACAGAGCAAACTCTATCGCAACAGAAAAAACTCTGTCACGACAAAGAAAACTCTATCGCTACCAAGTTTTCTATTACAACATAACAAACTCTGTCGCAATAGAGAAACCTTTGTCATGACAAAGTTTTCTATTGCAATAGAGAAACTCAAACCAAACTCTGTCGTAACAGAGAAAACTCTGTCGCAACAAAAAAGCTGGAAAAATCTGAAAAGCCCAAAAATTATTGTGTTGGACTGTTTTCAAGCTCATTTCACCTTAGGACTATAAATACTCATTTTTTAGGTTTTAAGGCAACATGAAGGTGGAAGAACACCTCTCATGGGGTTTCTCTCTCTAAACTGCCTATTTTTTTTAGTTTTGATGCATATTTTGATTTTTAATAGATCTTAGAATAGTTTTGAAGCAAATTTTTATTTGTATTGAAAAGATCTCCATGTCAGATCGTATATTCAATTTATTTATCGGCTGAGACTAAGATCAAGCTCAATCCGGATTTTTCTCCTTGTCTCTTGATTTCTTTCTTCATTTTCTTACTTGTTGTTTGATTGATGATGATTGGAATCTAGTAATGGAACATTAAACATCCTTTAGGGGTGGGGATTAATTGTTGAACATTCATATTTGCAAGCCGCTTATTTTAAGTGGTTTGAAAACCGAATTTATATAATTGGTACTGCTCATATAATGAGGTCGCTCTTAATATTAGTAGTTTATACCCGTAGTGAGTTTTTATCTTTGCTCTGATTTCCAGGAGGCCCTTTGAGTGACACAAAGATGGAGATTCCTGAGTAAAGAGCAGTAACTTGGGGGTATGTTAGACTAATATCTTTGAACTAATGGACTCTAAAAGATTACTTTGATAGATCACTAATTTACTCATGGTGTGAGGATAATTAGATGATGTATCAGTTTAATGTTTAGGGGTCTCACCTCAAATTGATAGAATGACCTCAATCCCGTGTTAGCATAGATCTAATCAATGAGAGAGATAACTTTATTAAATTTGATGGCTAAGGTACCAATTACATTGGAGAAAGCTTGCATTGTCCTGTCTATGGGGCAAGAATTATTCAATCCTAAGAAATGGTTATGAAGTATTGAAAAATAAAAACAATCAAATCTTAAAGAGGGTCAAATTTTACAAGTAGCTATTTAGACCCATTTGTCCTGAAAAGGAATATGGTGTGTTAGATAATGAAATGTATAGTATCAGAAGGAATCCAAGGCTATACTATATTGCTCTTGGACAAATTCAACATTCAACTCACAAATGTTGCGCTTCCAAGGAAATGCAAATTGATTGTTAAATAATTATTCCCATCCTTAGTGCCTCTCTTCATACCTTTTAGAATTAAGTAGTTGTTAATTTGGTAGATTTTAGGATTAGTTTTAAATCAGTTTTTGTTTCAATTAAATTGATTTTATTCCCTATTCTATTTGGTCACCTAAATAGTGAAGAGCCCTTATAATCAGGGTGATCAAATTCCAATTAGAGAGAACCTCCAATCCTTGTGGGTACAATATCCGGACTTTTAGAATCCACTTTATTACTTGTATGAGTCGTGCACTTGCGGAATGGGGTTGAGTGTTGGTAATACTTTTCATTTCAGTTTTTTAGTACACATACTTTTGTTTCAAATCGCAGTATTTACCACATTCAATTTCTCGCCATATTTTCATATATACATCATTTGGTCTTAAAAAGTTTTTTGACATTGTTGCTAGGGACTTTACTTAGTCTTTGGCAGCCATGTCGAAAAATTTGGTCAACAAGTTTTTGGCGCCTTTGCCTGGGACTTTAATTAGTCTTTGGTAGCTATGTCGAAAAATTTGGTCAATAAGTTTTTAGCGTCGTTGTCGGGGATTGGCGCGGTTCATTTTCTCTCATTAGAAGTTGACATTTTGAAGAACAGGTAATTTGCTAATTTAGACAATTTTTATTTTTATTTTTATCTTTTTGGTTGTGATTTGCTTCTTAGTTGATTTTTTATTAGTATTTTGTACTTTATTTTCTTTTGTTTTTCTTCCTATTTGTTGGTACTTATGGAGGAACATTCAATAGAAGATAGATTTGCCTCCATAGAAGCCAAGCTCGACTTACTTCTTCATCATTTGGACCCAAGAATTCACAATGACTCACTCATGGAACAAGGAGTATTGCCTTATCAAGAGAGTTCAAACCCCACATTTTAGGAGGAAGAAGAGTTGTTTCTTGTTAAGGAGCAAATTTGTATCTACATGGATGGGAATAAGATGATTAGTCTTTATGAACAGAAATTTCCAAATTTAGATGTCTTCCAAGTCAACGCTAGTGCTAGATTGAAAAACGTAGAAGCTCAAATATGACACTTGTCTAGGACCTCTCCTAGTAACACTTTGCCAAATCCCAATGAATGCATGGATATTCCCTTGAGTAGTGTGTAGAAATTTCCTATCCTGAAATTTGTGGAAGAAGGTGAAAATGAGCTAGAAATTGAGAAAAAGGCACTCCTAAACAACTTAGAGAATGAAAAGTCATTAATGGATAAATTGAAATTTGAAGAAGAAAGTCATAGATGACTATTGGAAAACGCCTTGGTGAAGATTGACACATTTACCTTCCCAAGGATTTTGTGGGTTTAAAGTACCGAAGGGGATCTAAAATTTTAAGATATTGAAAAGACCACCTTCTTCCCTCTGCCAAGCATGGATTGACATCACGGGTGAGCCTCACCTTGCTTATGGGTAAGGAGAAATCAAAGTTTAATCTTCACAACCATTACCTTTGACGGAGCAAGAAAGAACCATGTGCAGAAAATTCTGTAGCTTGCTTCCATTAAAAGGGCACATGTTTGAACAGTCCCCCTTAAGCATAAATGTGTTTGCATCTGCATCACATAAAGGAAACTATTTTGAAGAAATTGTGGCTGAACCACTAGCCACAATTAAAGGGGATTCTGAGTTTCTTTCCCATCTTCAAAATTTGGAAGAAATCATCCTTGAGCTGAATGGTTATGAAAAGAAACTAGTTGTCCAAGATGGATGATTGGTCAAATGGAAGCACTAGTACTTTTCCAATGAGCCTAGCTAGACTCTAAAAATGGAGCAGCTTCTTGGGAGGCAACCCAAGCTAAGTAATAAGGATTTTATCCACTCTTTGCTCTTTTCCTTTGTCTATTTTCAATTACTTTATTTGTTGCTGTTTTTTATTGCCGGGATAAAAATTCCAGCAGTGTTGTAACTTTGTTTGTTAGTGTTTTCAGAATAAAGTATGTTTGAAGCTCAACATGTTGTCATGACTAGTTTGTAGGAGCAAAATACTGTATCAAGGGGTAGCATGGTCTGAAAATTTTCAAGGTTTCTATTCAAAGTGGCCGAGACTAGAAAGGGGAGTTCAGTTTTCCCAACCCTCTCTATTACCCTTTTACTTCATTGCTTCCTTTTGCTTATTGCTAGACATTTAAGACAATGTTCATCTCAAAGTTTAAAGTGCTATTTTTTGTTAGCTTATCATGTCACAATCTACATGTTGAACATGATAACTTTGAGGATCAAAATTTTAGTGGGTGGTTTCATGTATAATGACTTTGTTTGACAGCTTCAACTTACATATTAGTTTTGGTTTATTTTATTAGTTAGAGTTTTTGAGTTAATTGAGTTTTTCTTGGAGTAGTTGTGATGTCAATGAAGATCATAATTAAACCCTTGAGATATAGACAATATTCAAGATAATAGGACTTAATGCTTAATGAGTTATCTCTCTAATAGGCTCTTTAGTCATTGGATTCTCAAAATCCATGCACTTGGTCACTAAGTACCCTTGAAAATCAGTTTTTGCTTGGGTTAGAGAAGGTTTATGAGAATCCATCTATCTTTAATCTCCATAGGTTCTAGAACTTGTTATGTGCGGCTTGGCGAAATCTAGAGCCTTCCCCTGAATGGATGTCTTGCTCACAGCACGGCTACATACCCTACAAGGTATTTAAAACATGGATTGTAGAACCATAGTCAATCCACAAAGTGTTATGATTAAAATTTATGAAATTTGATTCATAACCACTCCCCGAAAAAATAAATACCTTTCTTTTCAAGCAGGCTTTATGCTTCATGAAATCCTTCTTCCGTGTCCTTTCTTTTTACAAAAGAAACACATGGACTTCTTTTTTATGTCTACCTTAGGTTAGACCTTAACCTTTCCCTTGTTCTTAAGCTTATTATGCCTTTGATTACCAAGAATAGTGAAAAGAACCTTCTCCCTTTGTTCCATGAGTAGCCACTCCTCTTCTACACACATGGTCAAGAGTTCATTAATTGACCATTTATCCTTGTGTCTGTTATAGGAGATCTTGAATGGACTATATTGAGGGGGTAAGGTGCACAAGATGTAGTGAACAAGGAATGACTTGGACATAGATACTTCCAAAGACTTCAATTGAGCCGAAATGTCCATCATGCGCATGATATAATCACACACTACTCTAATTCCAGTGATCCTTAGGGGTGAGAACTGAATTATCAAAGTGCTAGCAAGGGATTATCAGATTCAGTAAATTGCTCATCTATCACCTTCAGTAGATCTTTGACTTTAACATGCTTCTTAATTGAGCCACATATGCCAGCAGATATGAGAGTCTTTATGAACATAATGGAGAGGTCATTGGACCTCTCCCATTGTTCGTAAAGTCTCAACGCATCTGGAGTGCTGGTCACAGTGATAGCCAGTGGCTCATTCTTCCTAATAGCATAGTCAAAGTCCATACTCCCTAACTTTAGTATGACTCTCTCTCTCTCCAGACCTTATAGTTATCTCCCTTAAGTTCAGGAATTTCCAACTTAATATCAAAGTAGTTTGTAGATTGAGTAACTGCAAAGTAAGAAAATATAAACACTAATGTTATGAGGCTATAAACTTAATGTATGTGAACCAATGGAACACACACAAAGACTAATCTATAGACATAGGACTTGCATATGGGCTAAAGTCCTACTCAAATAAATGTATATGTCCAAAAGTTAGGGAAGGACCTAGAGGCACAAGACTTGCTTATGGGCTAAAGTTCCATGCAATTAGGTTTAAGCTTGTTATACCTTATGATAAAACTATTGGACTATGTTCCTATTCTCAATTCCTGTGGGTAGATTGAGAATTAAAGTCCAATATTTTATCCTGATTAATCAAAAAATTTAACCACATATTTTCCTAAATTAATTACAATAGAGTGATCATTCTTAATATAAAATTTTATTAGTCAACATGTGACTACTATTAATCAATGAAATTTATTGATCACCTAACATATAGGAACTTGAAGAAAAAAATAAAAATAACATGTTGTGACTATTATTAATCAATGAAATTTATTGATCACCTAACATATAGGAACTTGAAGAAAAAAATAAAAATTTCTCTTAATGTCTCATATGCAATATAAGAAGTTTTTAACCCTGATATATGTGTGTGAAAGAATCCATAGTTAAAATAAAGAACAACTAGGCTTGTAGCCTAATGGGAGAGTGGTAGCAATTTAGGTGGAAGGTCTAGGGTTCGAAACCTTATAGGTTAACTTTTTGTTTATTTTTTGCCCTGGTTCCATAAATTCTTTAGGGCTAAAGTAACTACAATAGACTACTTGGCCGAGGTCTTATTAAACCAAACTTGAGAGAACAAATGACGGTGTGGCCCGATGGCATAAAAAAAATTCATTTCATTTTCCATATTTTCATGAAGTATATGGAAATTTTGAATAAAATAACATTTTCTTTTGTTATGCACATTGGGTGCATTGAATGTGGACGAATTGTGTTTGGTTACATAATATCCAAAATCTTAGTTTTCATTTTTAATCAAAGAATGGATATAAACATTAATAATTTGAGGCTATAAACTTAATGTATGTGAACCAATGGAACACATGCAAAGACTAATCTATAGACATAGGACTTGCTTTTGGGCTAAAGTCCTACTCAAGTAAATGTATATGTCCAAAAGTTAGGGAAGGACCTAGAGGCATAAGACTTGCATGTGGGCTAAAGTACCATGCAATTAGGTTTAAGCACGTTATACCTTATGATAAAACTATTGGATTATGTTCCTATTCTCAATTCTTGTGGGTAAACAGCGGTGTTTGGATTAGGTTTCAGCTTGTTTTGAAACAAACTAGGTCTCCGTGTAGTCAGTTCCTTCCCTTTAAGTGAACCCTTTGGCCACGAGTCTTGCTTTATGTCTCTCAATGTTGCCTTGTGAGTCTTTTTTTTGTCATAAAGACCCACTTGCACCCAACAGTTTTTATACCATAAGGCAACTCGACGAGATCCCAGACTCGATTAGATGCCATAGAGTCCATCTCATCTTTCATGGCATTATACCATAAGTTTGATTCCTTAGAATTTATGGCATGTGAAAAGGTTATCGGATCATGTTCGGCTCCAATACTGTAATCTAATTCTTCAAAGTACTTGACATTGATATAAAGCCTTTAACAAGGCTTTAACGAGCCCATTGATATGGATAACATAGCCTTTTTAATGAACACTTTTAGCGTATGCCCCATTAATTCCATAACGGAATTAAGCCTTTAAGATGGAGGTTATGATGGAAACCTCTATATAAAAAACATAATCTTACCACTCTTAGTGTCACGACTGCTCACTCTTTACATCGGAGAATAGTACCATTGTTCTTAAGGGTCTGAGCACAAAAAATCCAAAGCATCCTCTTCCTTACTACAATGGATGGAGGACAAATCCTTGCCTTCCGCCTTTGGTTTATGATAAAATCAAATTATCTAATATATGATTTATTCATAAAGGTTACAATTAGTGTTACAGGAATTGATATATTGTAATACATGGATGATAATACTCGTTATTAGAGGACCTATCACCATGATTCATATATTTATTTCTTGATTTGGATGGACATCGAGAAGTATGGACCAAGTGGGAGGGTGTTAATTTCCCATCATTTAGGAGCGTTTCTTTCATTAAGGCTCATTAAGAAAGGAAATCAAAGATTGGTCCATACGTTTGGTTCTTAACATATGCCCCATTAATTCCATAACGGACTTAAGCCTTTAAGGTGGAAGTTATGATAGAAACCTCTATATAAAGAACATAATCTTACCTCTCTTGGTGTCACTGCTGCTCACAGTTTACATTAAAGAATAGCACCATCGTTCTTAAGGGTCAGAGCATAGAAAGTCCAGAGAGTCCTCTTCCTTACTGCAATGGCTGGAGGTCAAATCCTTGCCTTTCACCTTTGGTTTATGATAAAATCAATTTATCCAATAGATATAAGAAGCTTTCTAGGATTGTTGTTGAAGAATGCAAAGGATTGCCACTTGCCCTCATCATCATGGGGCGATAAATGGCAAGGACGAAAACTCCTCGAGATTGGAAGCAAGCAATACAAGTGCTAAAGAGTTATCCAACAAAGTTTTCAAGTATAGGAGATCAAGTGTTTTCAATTTTAAAATTTAGTTACGATCACTTGGATAATGATACCATCAAATCATGCTTCTTGTATTGTTCAATATTCCTTGAAGACCATGACATTTTGAATGAAGACCTCATAAATCTTTGGATTGGTAATGGGTTTTTGGACAAATTTGGTGACTTATATGAGGCATCCAGCCAAGGAAATGAGATTATTAGAAGCTTAAAACTTCCATGTCTCTTAGAAGGTGATGTATCAGAGGACAAATGTAAAAAGCATGATGTGATCCGTGACATAGCTCTATGGTTATCATGTGATTACGAGGAATAGGAACACAATAGTGTAGTGGTAAATGATGTCAAGTTGGTTGAGGCACATGAAATTGTAAAGCGAAATATGCTTGTTGGAGATTTGTATTGGCATAAGTCTCTGCCCAAAATAAGTCACATGCTCAACTTACTGATGAAGATCTAAATGGTAAGTCATGTCTTGAGTTACCTCTTACCTTACGTAGAGCAACATGTGTTTAAGGTATATATTCAGTGAATTAGGAGTAAATATTCTCTATGATGTTTAAAGGAAGTAATCCAAGGCAATATTGAGTAAATCAAATCAAGAATATTAGGTGCTGGTTGATTCTCCCTCTCTTAGGAAAGATGATATTCTGCCTTATCAATTATGGTATGTGTTTCATAATCTAAGATGGCTTGGAGAATAAGTCTGGAAATCAGATCTTACAAAATATTGAAACAATAGGGTTACAAGCGTCTATAAGAAGTGAAGGTGTTCATTGATATCATCGATTTGAGAAGGCACACAAAAGAGATTGATTGGAAAGCTATCTACGCTTGGAGTAGCTATCACAAATACGGCTCTTGCTTATGATGATGAGCAGTATTGACACTTCTTATTGAGAAGAAGTGCTTGGGCTTTGTATGAGTTCAAATATTGTGCTAGGGGAAATAAGGGGAGCTTATCTCCATATTCCACTATGTGAGAGAGTTAGGAGAAGACGGCAATGAGAAAGGGGGATCCTTGTCTCACATAAGACAAGCATGTAATCTAATTGATATATAGTGGAATCCTTTATATCTGGGTTTAGCCCCACTGACGTGTTTAGATCTTCGATGAGACTGTGGTTCCTTTACTTGCGCAATGCGAACACATTGTTTGTCTTTCCCCTCCTAGTTGGAATGAACTTCGTATCAATTGCTTCCTTAGTTTGCTTCAAAGAAAGCTGTGTATTCCTATTCAGTTGTGGAATCCGTAGTAGGTAATCTGTTTGGAACTCTTCCAGACTAAGCCTGTTTGAAATTATGGTTTCTGTAGCTTAATTGGGATTTGAAATCATCTCTATCATATTGGAAGTTTGCATCGATATAGCCGCTTACAATAAGGTCACCATCTCCAAAAATCAAGAATACATCCTTAGTCCTTCTCAAGTATTTAAGGATATTCTTGACAACCACTCAATGGCCCTCACCAGGGTCAGACTGGTATCTGCTCGTGAAACTTGGAGCATATGATACGCTGGGTCTAGTACATAACATAACGTACATGATTGATCCTATAGCCAAAGCATATGGGGTCATACTCGTGTGTGTCCTCTCATCTTGTGTCTTTGGACACATGGACTTCAAGAGGGTGATCCCACTAGACATGGGAATGTATCCTCTCTTGGATTACTTCATGCTAAACCTCTTTAGCATCTTGCCTATGTATGTAGACTATGGAAGACCAAGCAACCTTTTAGATCTATCTCTATAGATCTTAATCCCCAATATGTAGGTCACTTCTCCAAGGTCTTTCATGGAGAAATTTTTGGGTAGCCAAAATTTGATAGATTGCAATGTTAAATAACCGTTTCTAATCAATAGTATGTCATCCACATATAACACTAGGAATACGACTGCGCTTTCACTAACCTTCTTGTACACACAAGGCTCATCTAGATTTTATGAGAAACCAAACTCTTTTATTGTCTCATCAAATCAGATGTTCCAACTCCTAGATGTTTGCTTCAATCCCTAAATGGATCTATGAAGTTTGCATACTTTACTACCAACTCTAGTTGTGAAGACCCTCAGTTGTGTCGTGTACACATCCTTACTTATGTTTCTTTTTCAGAAAGTCATCTTCACATTCATTTGCTATATCTTATCATCATAATGAGTAGCAATGGCAAGGAGTATCCTTTTGGATTTAAGCATAGCTAACAGACTTAAAGTCTCGTCATAGTCAATTCCTTGTCTTTGACAATAACCCTTAGCTATAAGCTTAGCTTTATAGGTAATCACATTACCTTCCATGTCCTTCTTCTTCTTGAAGATCCACTGGTACCCTAGGGGTTTTATCCCTTCAGGTGGTTCAACCAAATTCCATACTTGGTTGACTCACATGGAATCCATCTCTAACTTCATGGCTTCAATCCACTTGTCAAACTCTAAACTATTTAGGGATTCATTGTCAATAGTAGGCCCATCGACCTTTGTGAGCAGTATGTCCCACTTTTCACGATGAGAAATCCATATTTCTCTGGAACAGTATGTATCCTACTTGTGCTACAATGTGCTTGTGTTTCAGAAGGATTAGTTGCTACTTCATTAACATGAATAATAGCCTTAGATTAAGTCAATTGATCCACGTCTACTTGAGCACTTTGAACTACACCAAGTTCAACCTCGCTTTTATTGTCATCTCTTAGAAGAGATTCTTTCTCTAAGAAGACATCATGCTTTGAAACAAACAATCTTTGTTCCAAAGTTTTGTTGAATTGATATTCATTTGTTTGTTTAGGATATCCTACAAACAGACACTTATCAAATTTAGCTTCTTGCTTGTCTAACATAGTTTGCTTCTAATAAGCTGGATAACCCCATACTTTTAGGTTAGAAAAATAAGGCTCCTTGTTAGTCCATATCTCATATGAAGTAACATCAACTAACTTGGATTGGACCTTGTTTAGCACTTAAACAGTAGTCTCACGTGTATAACCCTAGAAGGATTTGGGTAGATCCGCTTTGCCCATCATAGACCTTACCATGTCTAACAAAGTTCGGTTTCTCCTCTCAACCACACCATTGTGTTATGGCGTATAAGGTGGAGTCCATGTGGATAAATTCTCAATATCCTGGAGATAACCTAGAAAACCTTAGCTTAAGCATTCATCACTTGGATCTCATCTAAGTGATTTGATACTTCTCCCAACCTATTTCTTCTCTTCATTTCTAAATTCTCTGAACTATTGAAAGGATTTAGATTTGTATCTCATAAGATACAAGTACCTATACTGTGAATGATCATCGATAAAGATAATGAAGTAGATGAAACCACCTCTAGCGTGTATGGACATAGGACATCATACATCTTCATGTATTACGTCTAACAGTCCATAAGCACGTTCACTCTTTCTGATAAAGGGCAACTTAGTCATCTTTGCCTAACAATCAAGATTCACATTTTTCAAATGAATCACAATCAAATGACCACAAGCTAGCACTCTAGTGTAACTCAATCATGCGCCTCTCACTTGTATGGTAAAGGCGACAATGCCATGAGTACAATGATTTCATATTATCTCCTTTTGGCCTTTTATAGTCATTAACATTTAAATTTTGATTTGACATATCTAATATGTTAATTCCATTGCTTGATTAAGACTTTTTAAGACTTTAAAAAAGTCTATAAAAGTCATGGTATATTCGATTAAGACTTTTTAAGACTTTAAAAAAAGTCCATAAAAGTCATAATGTATTGGATTAAGACTTTTTAAGACTTTAAAAAAGTCTATAAAAATCAAGATGTATTCAATTACAACTTTTATAGACTCTCTAAAAGTATACTGATATTGAAAAAGTTATTGACTTTCATAAACATTAGACTTTTAATTACTTTTAATGACTTTTATAGTAAAAGTATAAATACTCACCCTTTAAAATTCTCTTGTGCTTTTCCGAAATATTTGAAACGATTTTTTCATCGAGTGAAGTCAATCAGATTTTTTAAAGGTAAGAGTTTAACCCTAGATCTATTTGTATTATAATAATTTGATTAATTTGAATTTTAAAATTTGCTCTTTTTTTTTTCTATTTTATTTTTTTATTTTGGTTAAAAAAATCTTATGTAGTTAATATTCTATTCCTAATTAAACTCATACGATTTTTTTTTAATCCTATTTTGATTAGATACTTTTAAGAACTAATTATTCCTAAAAGTTATATGCGTATTTTTTAAGAACTAATTTTTTAATCTTAAAAGAATCAATTATTCTTACAAACTCATATGATTTCTAAAATTAGATAATTTTTTAGTACTTCATATTTTAAGAACTAAAAAGTTAAAAAATATTATTGTTTCTAAAATGCTGAATTATTATTTTTAATGATTTACACTTTAAATAATGATATTTTTGAAATAAAATATCATAATCATTCAAAAAAAAAAATGTGTGGGAATCATACCTAAATATGATATTTTAAGAACTAAATAATATATTTTCCAGTCAAAAATTCTATTCAAATCTATACTTAATACTCATTCAAAATATAAATCAAAATCAAAAATGAAATAGCCTTTCATGCTTAAGATATATAAATATATAGTTCTGCAATTTTTATTCGCCCCATCCATGAAGGAGAAATGATTTGAGGAAAAAATGATTATTCAGCTTCCCGATCATCTCATCTTATCTTACCGGATAAAATTTTTTCTTCTTAATTCATTATCATGTTTTTTTTATTATTTGCTTCCTGATTCATTATCAAACAAAATCTGACCAGATAGCAGATACAATTCATTATATTTTAAATTATTATATATTAGATTTTTTTTTCACTTGGAAAACATTTTTTTAAATAGAGTTGGTATTTGTTTTGAACAAAATTATTTAGTTATGATATTTTGCTTTTATTAATTTTTATCAAAAATGTGAATTTATTCTAGTTATTTAAAGTTTATAAAAGTCTATCAATATTTATAAAAGTCTATCAATACTTATAAAAGTCTATCAATATCTACAAAATACAATGTATATTAAAAATAAAAAAATCCAAAGTACAAGATAAAAACAGTTAAAATAGAAGCAACTGATAAAGATAGAGAAGATTATAAAATGCATATAAATGACTTATTAAAACTAGGAGTAATTAGAAGTCCATGTCACCTCATATATCAGCAGCTTTTGTAAAATAAATATAATGCAACAAAAAAAATGAAAAAGTAGAATGGTTGCAAACTTCATAAAAGAACTTAATGTTATTGAGAAGAACGATGGTGTGATATACCCGCCAAAGAATCTTATTAAGAAATATTAAAAAGAATTATAATATATTTAAGAAATTTGACTGTCAAATCAAAGATTTTGGCAAGTCAAAATACATAAAATAAATATCTATTGACTGAACTTTTTCATGCCTGAGGTCATTTTGAATGGCAGTAATTATGTTAGTTAAAATCTTCTCATGTTCCAGGAAGAAACATGGATAGTATATTCAAAGAATATGATTCTTTTGTAGCTATCTACATAGATGATATATTAGTTTATAGTGAAAACAAAAATAAACACATAGGACATTCCAAATAGTATTTGTTAACTTGAACAACATCGTGATCATAATTAGTAACCTGTAACTTTTCCCAACCTACTATAGGAATTCTTGAGAAAGTAGTAGTCAGAAAATGAATAGTATTACAACCACATATATCTAAAAATATGAAATTTCCAGAGCAAATGTAAGAAACAAAAGAATTACAAAATTTAGTGATTATTAAATTATGCGAGACCATTTATAAAAGATTTAAGTAAAATTGCAGGACCTTTATTTAGTAAAGTGGGAAAAAATGGACAAAAATACTTTAACCAAGAAGATATTAATCTTGTTAAAAGGATTAAAACTATAGTAACAAAATTACCTCACTTAGCCTTACCATTAATAAATGATTATTTAATAATAGAAACCGGTGGATGTGGTTTAGGATGGGCTTGTACTCCTGGAAAAACCCCATAAATATTCAAAAAAGAAAACATAAAAAAAATTTGTAGATATACTAATGGAAAATTTAAAGAAAAAGGAAACATAAGTAGCATAGATGCAGAAGCACTTGAAATAATATATGATTTAGATAATTTTAGGATGTTCATAATTTCAAAAAAGGAAATTACTATAAGAAAGGACTGTGAAGCAATAGTAAAATTCTATAAATTAAAAAATGAAAAAAGATATTCTGAAATAAGATGATTAAATTTTACAAAAAGAATAATTAATACAGATATAAAAATATAAATATAACACATAAAAGAGAAAGATAATAGCTTAGCATATTCTTTGAGTAGACTAATCAGTTGATTTTTTTTGTCACGATGGACAAGCAGATTACAAGAATTATTCCTACCTATACTCATAATAGGGGACTAGAAAAGGTATTTACTTTTGGGAAAAAACTCTCTTACGACATATCCTAAAAGTAATATAACCTTTAATTTGCTACCACGTCTAGAATTAAATGAAGAACAAAAATGTATAATAGATAATCTATGGATTAGTTTTAATCAAATATTTAATAAATCCGCATCAACAAAAATCTAGATAGAAAATACTTTATAACTTGTTTGAATGGTTTATCTGAATATTTTCATAAAAATAATAATGGTAGTACAAATTTTAATTTTTATGTTGTCTACCAAGGTCATAGAACAAGAATATTTAAAACATGGGAAGATATTTCAAATCACCCTAGACCCTTTTTTAAAGGTTTTTATGATTTATCCCAAGCTTTAAATAAGTGTAAAACAAATATAGTGAATAATTATTTTATTAGCCCATGAGTCAAACAAATTTTAAATCATCATGGTAATAATTATTTAAATTTTGCACAGCCTAGCCAGACTAGACAGACACTTGATTTAGTACATGACTTTCCCCCACTTTTTCCCCCACTTCCATCTCAAGATCATCTACTTAGAGAAGAATTAGAAATATTAAAGAAAAAATATGATAAATTTGAACAAGATTATCAAATTATGAAAAAAATATATGAAAAAGGTAGATAATGAAATAGAACTTAATTCAAAGAAAGTAGATTTAGAAAGAAAGAATTTTAAAATTGAACATTTAAATAGTTTTGATCTTTTAAAAGATCTTGATAATACAAAGCTCATGTAACACCCCAAATTATACCATGATAGTTTTATAACATGTTTAGGATATAATAGTAAGCACTTGAATTTGTTTGAAATAATATTACAAGGTAAAAAATGATAAAACCCGAGATTAATCCAGAGCGCAGTAAATTAATAATTTACTAATCCAGACCTAAAGGTCATGTGATAATAAGTTTATATGCCAATATAGAAATATTGATAAGTTGAAGTGTAAATGAAAGAGAAAGGAAGGGTTTTAAATGCAAAATGGGCAGAAATGCAAATGGGTTTCATAAACATGGCCTTGTGAAGAATGGGGATAAGACCAAATATTGGTCTTGTAAATGAGACATCTTTCCTTTGGGTTTTTGAGACCTAGGGCATACGGGAGTGAGAGGGAAGGCAACTTTGATTTGAATTACTCTATGTAATCAAGGGTTTATGTGATCAAGAAGAAGAAAGAAGAGATTGCAAGAGATTTAAGGTATGGAAACAAAACCTAAAACCCTTTTTGATGATGTTTGGGTTTAGGAAAAACCCTAACTTTGTATAATAATGATGGTTGTTGGTCTTAGCTCAGTTTTATGGTTTTTTGAGTTGGTTGTGGTCCTCAACTGAGGAATGTTTGTATAAAGAAAATATTGGGGTTTTATGGGAGATGCTATCAAAAATTTTCCAAAACCCACGTTTTTTGTCTTGGCCATCACTAGTCCAAATTGAGTAATTCAAATTTCTGGGTAAACTAGACTTCTAGGAGAACAAATCTCCTTGAAATAAGTGTATTCAAATTTGGACCCCATTGTACCTAGAAATTCGTCTAAAGGGAACTCTATTTGTAGGAAATATTTCAGTATAATGAGATTCAAGTGAATAAATGAAATTGTAAAAGAATTATAAAAGTGATTGCTCTATGAAATATGATTACATGAATAGAAATACGAGCAATACTAAGAACATGATCATACAGGTTATGATAAAAGTAATAGTTATAGTATATGTATAAAGGATTGATGTCTAAAGTATCTCATGTGGATACATGTGATTGACACCTCCATGTATAGATGTGCATAAGCAGAACATGAATGAAATGTAATAAAGCTTGATTGTCTACATATGTCACCCGGGTAGAGGATAGATGGCGCTGCTTTCATAAGGATACGATTCTTTGCAACATACAATTTATAAATATCGAGGCCCCTTTTGGGTCGATGACATATATTTCGTTTGAATCATTATAACGGCCCTGTTTAGGTCATACAAATAGAATCCTTGTGCCGATACGGTGATGGTACCTTCTGAATTTTATCACAGTTATACTCGTTATCCACTTCTTGGAATATGCATGCAAGACATAAGACATAAGATGTGATAAAACAAAAAAATTGATTGAAATTATTATAAGAAGCATGTAACATGGAAACGGTTATAAGAAACATGTAACATGGAAACAATGATTCAAAATGAAAAAACGTGATAGAGCTATAATGATATGAAAAGTACTATGTATTATGACTATTGAGAGTGAGAACTCTACTAAATGGTATAATGTACAAGTATAATGATATATGAATAGATATTGTGCAAATAGATAATTTTGTAAATTGTATATCGTCTTTGAGGACCACTACGGGTGGTCATATATGTTATATGTGTTTCCCACTAAGCTACAAGCTTAACACGAGTGTTTCATCCGTGTAGGTACTGAAGAGGACATCCCAACCTTTCGGCACACAGGAGGGCCAATACAGCAATAGGAGTCAACATCTATAGGTTGCTACCTCTGATTTTGAATATGTACATATAAAGTTTTTTTTTTTTTAAATGTATAAGTCAATGGGACTCATATATTTGTACAGGACATTATGAACACCACTGCATTGGTTGTTTTATATGTATTTGTGATTATGAATTAATTACATATTATGGGCTTACCAATGTTAGAAAAACAGGTTAAAGAGTCTCAGTCCCATGCCTGTCCCCCTCTTTCGCCTAGGCGGGGGTTGGGCGCAACAATTAAGTGGTATCAGAGCCAAGGTTTAGGCGGCTCTGGCATAGAGTATAGGATGGAAAAGCATGTGTCTAGTAATATGTTGGCCTAATGTGGATGTCCTTGTGTCTTGTGTCTTGTATAAATGGATCTGTCAAAAGTGAAAGTCATGCTCCCGCAGAACCAAATGAAGCTTTACGAAAATATCTCAGGACATGGCTCGCGTATTGGAAAGATTGACAGCTCCTAAAGCCTCGATAAACATGATAAGGAGACATGGGGTTGAGGAATTCCATAGGTCAAACATGGAATAGTCTAATAAAGCTGAATTTTGGTTAGAAAAGCTGTAAAGGTTAATGGAGGAGGTGAGATGTCCTCCCAATCAAAGAGTGACCTATGCAATTTCTTTATTGCAAGGCAGTGCTTATGATTGGTGGAAGTTAGTGTTAAGGAGTCCGAGACTTCCAGATCCCATATCATGGAATTTTCGTCCAAGAGTTCAAACGAATATGTCCTACGATATGTGCGGGAAACTAAATGGAGCGGTTCTAAATCGAAACAAAAGGAACTTATCCATGGCTGAATATGAAAGAATTTAGCCACTGAGTAAGTATCTTTGAATCGGTCCCTCACGCCGATCTGAATAGGACATCGGCCGATTCGACACGAGAGGGCCAACACAACAATAGGAGTCAACATCTATAGGTCGCTACCTCTGATTTTGAATATGTACATGTAAAGTTTTTTTTTTTTTGTATATGTACAAGTCAATAGGACTCAGATATTTGTACAGGACATCATGAACACCACTGAGTTGGTTGTTTTATATGTATTTGTGATTATGAATTAATTACATGTTATGGGCTCACCAATGTTAGAAAAATAGGTTAAAGAGTCTTAGTCCTGTGCCGCGTCCCCCTTTTTCGCCTAGGCGAAGGTTGGGGCACGATAGCTCAATTTGACAAGCCAAAATGTCAAGATAGATGCCCATTTCATTGGGCCAAAATAATGAACTTAGTCCAGTTCAAACATTAGTTGGTAAAGACATCTCAAATCTGTTAATGGGTGAGGCTTTCCCAAAAAACCTAATTGAACATTTGAGCCAACAGATTGCTAAAATCCTTAAAAAAATTTCAGTAAAGAAGCGAATCGGCAGAAGGATCAAAAAGATAGCCGAGAAAAAAGGCAGCGAATATCATCATTTATGATATTCAGAAGATAAGACTAACAAAAGCAAAGAAGATAAGATTTGCAAGAAGCAAGGAATATAAGATTTGCAAAGATAAGATTCGTAGAAATCAAAGAAGATAAGATCCTCACTTTTTCAGAACAGATGTATGTCATAATTTAATTTTTAGACCAGTATTTTGATAAAATTCTCTTAGTATGGACAAATGCGACTATCCATGTGTCTTAATCTTATCAAATATCTCCACCACATCCAAATTTCTTTACTTTTTAGACCACTACTTTAATCAATGGCTCTTCTTTTTTAGAATGATCAATTAATTTGATTTGATGATGGGGCTCAATGTGTACTCGGAATCAATTATTTGATCTTATCTTTTCCCTTTTTTCTCTATAAATAAGGTGTGATATCCTTTAGTTAGGGGATTGGTTTTTTTATCATATTTTCTGTACTTTCCTTTTCCCTCTCATCCACTCTCTTAGAACTCTCTCTATTCTCACTTCTTTTGTAAGATATTTTAAAAGCTTTCAACTCAAGCTTTCCTCCTCCTTCATTGTAAAAAGGTGTGTTTTTATAAATATGAAATTTGTTTAATGTTTGTATTTCTTGTTTATAAATTATATGCTTAGATTTTAGTACTTTTTAACTTCAAGAAACATCCCAAAAGGGGTTCCCCTGAAATCTTATGGCCATAAAAATATTTTAGGTGAATTTCATTATGTATTTAAGATAGTTTATTTTTGTCATATTTCTCATATCTAAAAAACACTTATTAATTACATAATCATGGTTGCCCGTATCTTTGATATATTACTAATTTTCCTATAGTATGAGTTATTACATTAAAGGAAACTTTCTTAGCATTAAGAGAATGCATGTTTGTACATAGGATGTTTAGTTAGATCTTTGATATAAAAAAATTAAAATTAAAATTAAAAAAAAAAAAGTCATAAGTAAGGAAAACCCTGAGTAAAACCCTTTTACAAACAATCAATCCATCCTTAGCCACTCTTTTAGACTATCCAAAATAGATAAATTCGTAATCAAAAAATATATGGGTGAAATAGAAAACAGCCTAAATCAGTTAAGACTAATAGATTCAATATATCCAGGAGGTATGATTAAAAGAGAATTAATATTTAATAATAATTTTAGAATAGAAATTATAAACATAGTTACTTAAGTATATAAAAAGAAATTTAGGAATACTTCAGATATTAACTACCTCCCAGGATTTAGAAAAAGAAAGATTAGTTTTTGATAAAATCAGAAATAATTTGAATAACAAGCATTTAAATTTAAAAAATATAGACATACATAATATTTACCGTACATTCCTCCTATTTAAGTCTTTTTAATTAAGAATTTTTTAGCCCATTTTCAATTTTAATTAAGAATTTTTTAGCCCAAAGTAACCTTAGAATATAATTCTAAAGTTAATTCACAATATCTCACTACAAAGAGATGACTAGACTCTAATACTTATAATACATAGATTGATATTAAAAAATAAATAAATAAATAAAAACTAAAATTCATAACTTATTAACGACTGCATGCAAACTTCTATAAACTGTATAATCTACTAAGGTGATCATCAATACCACCAATATCCTAAATCACCTCTTCCATCCCTAAGTTTCAAGTACTCTTATTATTTTGATCAACAATACACTTTAATGCACTTAAAGCATGTATTTAAATCCCACAAAATGAATTATCAAGATTATAAATTTCATAATGACATGTCCTTACACTCATCTAATAGATTTTTTTTGTTAAACCATAAGTTGTCTTGTGCGGTCCATGCACATATAGAATGCGTCTTTAAAACATACCATACTCAAACTAATCCCCATATGAACCTAGAGGGACCGTAAAAACAGTAAAGTTATATCATAAAACACAAATGTATCCCCATGACTCGAACTCCAAACCACTAGTTAAGCTAGAAGATACCATAATCATTTCACCTACACTCATCTAATAGATTATCTCAAACTTATGAAATATTATTGTGCCTATCTTGAGAATACATGCTGCCACTTGCCTCAATCATAGTGATTTAATCTATAAGAAATATATGACTATATTAAGACTTCACTTATATTCTCTCCAAAGTTTGAGATCCAATTTAAGATAGTAGTTTGGTGATATCCTGACTACTATAAATCATATCATGAATTATCATAGGTTTTTATCTAATATATCACCATACATACTAAACACTCATAAGAGAACTCATCCCGATGACCAAGACAAATCATTCCCCAAATTAGAAAGTTACTATAACCTTAGATGGATTAATTAAGTACATGAACCAATTGTGAGTAAATCATTGACTTGCAAGAACTTGCAATTTAGATCTTCCCCAAATCATGTATAATAGAAGTAATGCATGTCTAATGCATTACTAATATTAAAAAGATAACGCGTCAGTTAGATAGTGATAGGAGAACCAAAATCATTGACGAAAATCTTTTATTATTACATCATATCATGCTTTTCAAGGTTCTATCTCTATCTTGATGCATGTTTTCCGTTCATAAAAACAATGAGAACATCTTTGATTCCCGGTTTTATTTTATTTTTTTAATTTTGAAAAATATAGATAACACAAAAAACACTAAATTCAATGAAGAAGAATAGTTTTCAAAAAACACCATCTGTGTTTTCAAAAATTGCTATCAAGAATAGTTTTCAAAAATATAAACCAAACAAGTCCTTCATTTTTGTATTAGTATAAGTAAACATTTTTAGGGTTTTCATTTTATCTTTCGTTCTTCAAAGTGAAAACCTTATCCACCACCACATTGTCAAGGAGGAAGAGAAGGCCACATCTCTCCATGCTAGGATCTAGAAAGAAGAGGTCGTTGTGTAAAAGACTTCTGGTCTTCAAGATACTCAACTAGGAAAAAGGATTTGAGAACATCTAAATCCAAGTTATCTCTTAGAATAACTTAGAAAGTAAGAATCTAAAACATTATATGTTTTCATTGCACAAGATTATATTAGAAAAGAGGAGAGATTCTCTAAAGCAATTGTCAAGGAAAAACAATGTAAGTAGTAGGTCCAATAGCGGATTATTAGTCTTATGAGTAAGAAAGTAGATCACTATTGATCCATACAGAATTATTGTTATCAGTGCTCTTGTTTGGTTGACCAAGAAAACATGCATGAAAACGAGATCTGTAAAAAATAATTTTGAAAGCAAAATTTTGAAAATTGTGTGTTGTGTGACATAGATTGGAGAATACATTAATAAGGAAGAGTACTTAAACCGAAACGGTTTAAGACTGTTTTCAGTCAAGTGATCTGCAAAAGTAAAAATACTTGAACATCAGTTGCAAAAAGCAACATCGGTTAACATGGATCAATAGTTTTGTTAACATGAAAGGGAAATGGAGCACAAAAGTAGGCACATATTAGAACAGTGTTCAGGACACCCTCCTCCTATGATGTCTGATAGGATGGGATGGGATAGTCTTGAACACCTTCATGAACAAAAAAAATTGCATGTATCTAGGCTATACAACCCCAGGAAAATACAAATTACAATCTTAAGAAAATACAAAATAAATCTAATAATATAATAATCTAACATCTCCCCTCAAACTCATGGTGGTTTAAGAGAAACCATTCTAAGTTTGGAAGCTAAAGCTTGAAAAGTTCTTGAAGGAAGTGGTTTGGTGAAGATATCAACAAACTGATCCTAAGAGGAAACAAAATGAAGTGTGAGTGTACCTTGAAGCAGATGATGACGAATGAAGTGACAATCAATCTTAATATGTTTAGTACGTTCATGGAAGACATCATTATGAGCAATTTGAATAGCACTTCGATTATCACAGTGAAGTTTAGTTATAGTGGAACAGTCAACACCAAGATCCTGTAGTAACCCACGTAACCAAATAAGTTCGGTATGTAGGCGCGATTGCTCTATAATGCAGCCGGTGCTAGAGCAGACAACGTATTTGTTTTCTTGCTTATCGAAAGATAATCAGGAAAAAGCGATATCGCATAGTAGATCGGCGACCAATGGGATCGCTGCAAATACGCATCACGAATATGCACGAAGAGTTAATGAAGAATGGGAAGAAAAATAGATACCATCTGTCTGGTGCCTTTCGGATATCAGAAGAATCTACGATGCCAGCGACATAATGAGGAGATCTAGGAGACGACCATATTGTTACGATACATGAGCGCATAGAAATGCTCCGAGGCGAGTAGGTGAGATAGATTAGACTCGACAAAGTTTGTCATAGAAGTAGCATCAGATAGTGATTCATCATCATAAGAATTGAGGCGACAGTTATACTCAATAAGTGTGTCAACTATCTTGTTATCAGTGATACTGGCTCGAGAAATCAAATCAAAAGTATACTTGGCCTGAGTAAGATAATAACCATCTACAGATATAGAAACTTCTAGACCAAGAAAGTAATTAAGAGGGACGATATTTTCATTTCAAATTGACGACCAAGAAAGTTCTTTAAATCCTAAATACCCTGCATATCATCACCTGTAATAATATAATGACTAGACCGTCTCAGAAAAAGAGTTGTATCAAAAGAACTACCTGAAAAACCATGCTAAGAAATAGTAGAACTGAACTTTGCAAACCATGCTCGATGAGCTTGTTTAAGACCATAAAGTGTTCACCGTAATCGAAATACTCTGTAAGGGAACCTGGTGAGTAACAGGAGGAAGCTTCATATCGAACTTCCTCGAGAGTTCGCCGAGTTAAGAAAAGCATTTTTGACATCCATCTAAAGTGATACATTTGCGGCGAAGTAGAAAGCGACAATAAAGTCTGGCGGAAGAAAGTCGAGCCACGAGTGAAGAATCTCTCATAATCAATCTCGCACTCTGATACAAACCCACAGCGACAAAGCTGACCTTGTAGCGATCCATGATGCCGTAGATCCAAGTCTTGATCTTATAAACCCATTACAACTAGATAGCAAATTTTCCCGAAGGGAAGATCAACGAATCCATGTTCGGTCTTATGGAGTGCATCCGACTCTTCTTTCATAGCTTCTCTTGCCCATAAAGGGTTAGAGGAAGCCTCGTAGAAAGTCTGAGGTTCCTAGAAAATGACGAGAAAAGCGATAAAAGTCTCGAAGGTGAGAAGGAAGAGTAATTGCAGATGGGAACGGCCGAGTGCATGAGAGTTAGAAGGACCCGGCCCGGGGATCCACAGGTTGGGGCGGTATCGGTGGGCACACATCGATGATCGATCACGGGAGGCTCATCGGTCGCGAGAAGGAACATCGATAATAGAAGGGAAACTCAGACATAGAGGTGGGAGACTCCTTAGGAAAAGGTTAGGAGAGGATCGATGGGGAATAAGGAAACATGAATATGGGAATTAGTTGGTAAAAATTTTGTGTTCTCGAAAGTACATGCCGAGAAACACGAAGACGTTTGCTAATGGGATCATAACACCTATAACCTTTTACCAATTCATACTTGAAAACAACACAAAAGAGAGCAGTGAGTTTATTTCTTTCATAATCTTGAAGAAGAACAAAACGAGACGCATCAAAGACTGCAAGTAAGGCATAGGAGGGTGAAGAACCAAGCAAACGTATCGTAAAGAGTTTGATTCGAGCGATAGGAGAAAGGACATTGATTGATGGTGTAAACGGCAGTAAGAGCGGCTTCCCCCGAGGCGAGAGGGTAGAAGCGGCAATAGTAATAGCACGAACAACATCGAGAATGACGAAGTTCACAACAACCTGCCATTTTCTTTGAGAAGTGCCTACATAAGAGGAATGAGGAACAGTACGAAATTGATGTAGAATAAAGGTAAATTCATGGGCTTTATATTCTTGGGCATTATCAGATCTGAAAACTTTGATAGGTTTAGAAAACTGTGTTTCAATCATTTTGGTAAAGCTATGATATATTTGATAAAGTTCAAAGCGATTTTGAAGAGATAAATCAAAGTATATCGGGAAAAATCATCCACAAAAATAACAAAGTAGCATTGACCCACCTGGGTATTGAAATGGGAGGGGCGTATCGGAATGAATAAGATCAAAGAAGAAAAAGCATAAGAAGCTCTTTGTTATTAAATGGTAAGCGGTTTGTTTTGCCAAATTGACAAGGCATACAATCAAAACTCCTATTTGAAACCGAACCTAACAAACCCCTATAAACTAGTTGTTTAACCCTAGATATAGATGCAAGACCAAGGCGAGAATGTCATAAAGCAAGAGAAGAGGTGTTCTGTCCTGAGACGGTAGAAGCAAAGAGACGATAGGACAGTAAATGAAGAAAGATGAGCTCAAACAGCGCCGGGTCTTGCCGAGGCGATTCAGCGATCTATCCCGTTTGAGAATCACGCACAGCCACACTAGTAGAGGAAAGGTTAGTAAAAAGCGAGTTCGATGGGATTACTTAATGAAGAAGATTATGAGTGAGTTTGGGAATCTGGTAAACATTGGAAACAAACAAGACTGGTGTAGAGACATTACCAAGATGAGAGACGTGCATAGGAGAACCATTTGTAGTGTATATGGTAGGGAGAGAAGTAGAAGTGTGTGAAGGTCTGGCAGCTCGGGAAAAGAAGTCATATGATTCTGTGGCCAGGAATCGAAGCCACATAGGAGAAGTACCTGATATCGTAGAAAGAAGCGGTGTTGGATGCCTTTGGAAGATGGAAGATGAACACGATTAACCATATCCTGTAGATCTGCTATAGAGAGAGATGAGGTAGGACCAGACTTGGAATGGGAGTCCATAGCTGATAATTAAGACTAGGTCAAAGCAGTAGTGTTCTTAAGAATACGCTGACGAGTTTAATAGGTTTCAACATAATGACTTTGTTCTTACAGAAACTACAAATAAGAAGAGACTTCTTTGGCTGGTATGTCAAATCTGGCAATTATTGGCACTACCTTTGGAAACATACGTAGGTGAGCTTGACACTAAGGAAAAGCGGGAGTAACAGTCTATGTAAACGGTGGGCAAATGCGAACCATGGTCTAGATAGTGGGTTCCGGTCTACGAAGGCGGGTCTCATTATCAACTAACATGAATAGCTTGTAGAGGCTTGTTGGTAAGGATCTTGATGGAGAATATGACTTCCTAGGCGATTGAGCTCATCCACGAAGCCCCATTAAAGCGAAACGAGTTGTCACTTTGTTCGCGGTGAGCATCGCCCGTTTGGTGTCAGCGGGAGTGGTTCAAATGCAGTAGTGATCCCGAATCGATTTCAGTGGATGTGATATCACGGTGATCGCTCCCAGTTCACAGCCGAAGATCTAATAATGTAGCCCGATTAGGAAATTAAGTTGATAATACGTCAACTGCGGAATACTCGTGGATATCGGGTAACTTAGGCACCACTCACGAATCGAGTAGAGTCTGTTTGTGCGGGGAGCTCTACCTAAGGTACACAATGCAGCCCAATCACGCAGCCAGACTTTGTCCGATATTTCTAAGGCCCATGTAGGGTCAGTATCTGATTAAAATGAATGAATTAAAAGCGTGAACATTAATCTGCATTTAAAATAGTCCAATCAACTTCCATAATTACCATGGATTTCAAGGGTTAGAAATCACTCTTAATTTGAAAACATATATTAAAATTTAAAATTCTAATACATGTTCTACCAGCGAATAATCGCGACTGACTTTCTTTTAAGCGTGGCCTCCATTGAGGCGATCATCCTCTGCTCGCTCCACATTGCCTAAAATAGTGATCGCCAGCCGGGGTGTGGCTTGATAGTGATAATTCCTGCGTGAGTTACTCGTAAGTGCACGTGTCATGGCAAGCAATCGCCTTCGGTGTCGTGATCCTCTTGAATGTCTGCATGCCCGATCCATATCTCGAGTCCTCGACTCGCCGCGCGTCTTTCGCCGAAATCTGAGTAAAAATCTGATTTTCAGAAACAAAAGCTTTTTGTTCTCGAAAACTTACTACCGAGTTTCGGTAAAATTTATTGGATAACCCTCCGAGGCGAATCTGTTGGATAACCCTCCGAAACAATTCATGGGCCCCTCTGACGTGAATTGTTGGACAATCTCAAACCGCGATTCTCACAGAAAATCTTAGTCAAATTTCTTTCCTGAAACATTTTCCTTTCTATTTTTCTTTCATGTCATGCACTCGCTCTGTATTACAGGGTGCTTAGTGCGTATGGAATCGTTATACCGATTCAGCTTGACTCATCATAATATATAAAACGTAATATCTTAACGTAATTACTTCATACATCGTGTTGTCAGTTTACGACCAATAGCAATGATCATTTCCAGCGTAGGTACAATTGGCCAAATCCAATGGTGTTTGAATCACCTAAAACACACAAAATCACATGAACAGTGAAACCCTCGGATCGACAACGTGCTGGCCAGCCTATGATAAATTTACTACTCGCTCGGTTCAAATGTTTGAGGCCCAGAAATTACGAGCCAAATCAAGCCTCGAGAATATCTAACCATCCTAATGATGGCTCTTGTAGAAGAATATCGTAGAAAGATCTACCACCTCTTGAGTTGTGGAACTCCACAAAATCGGTGTGCTTACGCGTAGCCTCATAACGTAGAATAATCTTAACTTTGCTCCGTCGAGGGCCGGCCCAGGTCAGGAGCAGTGGAAAATCTAGAGAAAAGTGGCTCTCTCTCTCTCTAAAAGCTGAATCTGTGATATGCGCCTCACTTCTTGGAGTTGTGTCTCAAAATGAAGAAGAAGTATTGATTTTTATGCTGACCAATTAAACTTTCAAAATTTCCATCTTATCTATTAAGTTTTTAGTGATTTTGTGGCCAACTGTATAGTGATTAATCTAATCTAATATTAGCCATTACAGCATGTGTCACGTAGTTTATATGTAGTAGGTGACTTTTGTCATATCTGCCTGTCTTTTCGCAAGCGTTTCTATTGCTGGCCTTTAGATGCCTGAAAAGCGTGAAATTTCGTTGTATCTGGGAATTTGTGGTAAATTTGGAGTTCGAGGCGGTCTGACGGTGAGTCCGTTCGTCATCCGAGATCTAGAAAAATTTCGGAGTTTGGCCAAGAGTGCAATTTCTGCTTTTTCGAAAATTGGATTTTCTCGGGGTTTCACAAATAAGTTCGCGTGTGAGCTTGAGTACGGCATAACTCAATCGAAACATCTTAGGAGTAACAAGTAAGTCCCAAACTTAACAGCAATGCTCAGTGTTGTGAATTCATCAACAATTGATGGAATAGATGTATTACGAAACCAAGTGATGATCTAATGATTAGCACTTTCCCAATCCTCAATCCGAATGGCATAAGCAGAATCAGTTTCTTTGTCCACTTGTTCTAAAATAGGACGATCCTTTAGAGAGGCGTAAAGCGCGACTTGTGGCCTTTGGGATCTGCTGCAACGTAGGCTTGAGGCCAGCAGCGAAAAATTATCACCGAATTTAAATAACGTGAATCGGAAGAAATGCCGTCACCTAGCATATCGAAGTGCGAGATAAAAGCATACAACAAAAATGGGTCGGGGCCGAAATTAGAGTCATAATGCCGCCGGTCAAATTTTGATTCGGCGGTGGCGGCGAAGTCAGCGGATGACATGGCAAAGTCAGCGGGCGCGAGTCAGCGTGTCGATTGGGGCGGCGTGGTGTGATCGTCACAAACGAGTTACCGCCGGTGGCGCAGCAGTTTAGGCTTGCGAAGGGAGGAAACAAAGATCAAGCGTAGTTTTAAACAGGAAAAAAAACAAGTTGTCTGATGGAAAAGCGGTGGTGTTCGTCGAAAAAGAAATTATCGATTGGGCGTAATGCCTAGACCGTGGGCTTGTGAAAAAAAATAATCGAAGAACCTGTACACGATCTGTAAAGAAAGACTTGAGTCTTTGTATATTATAATGAGAATTACAAGTCTGAAAAGGAACTATACAGGTTAGGTTATGCAACCCTAGGAAAATACAAATTACAATCCTAGAAAAATACGAAAATAAATCTAACAATATAATAATCTAACAGTACCTACTTACTTCTATGGACAATTACAAAAGCATTGCAAACTGTTATCGAGCTTAGACTCAAATTTGGTTGAGTGTAGTGCTTCACACTTACCTTTCAGCTCGAGAAGAAAAGTGGATTCCCATGGCGATTCTTTTTTGGTTACCTCTTTTTCAGGGTCGTTGGCATCAATCCCACGGTCCCATCACCACTCGCATTTGTGCACATTTGAGTGCCAAGAACACGGAATGAAGTGCTCTGCAACTGTCAAGCAGATCCCCCCAAGAATCTCCAGCTGTTTGAACCTTCCTCTTCACAACTGATCTTCTAAACCCCAGATACCGTTTCCAATCATCGAACTGAGGGTTCTGTTTTTCTTTTCCTAGTATTTCATACTTCTTCAACTGATAGTTTGGTTTCTTCAAATTTTTACTATGATACATTTTTATATATTTACATGCATACACGCCTGGCCCTATGGACAAACTTCATAGAGAATAACAGAGACTCATAGTAAAGATAATGATCAAAGAAATAGAAGAAAACATATACGTTTTCTAGGATTATACGGTGATAAGTTCCCCTCAAGAACAGGAACGGACTGGATGTGAATACAGCAAGCTTATTTCCAGTAGCAAAATCTACCGGTCCAACCAGAGAATAGGGGGTTGAGAGCCGAGCTGAGCCTGACATCTGAGATTCCATTAGACCGGATGCAAATGGCAGTACCTGAAGATGATGGCATAAATGCATTTAACATTAACCCGTGCTCAAAGAAGAGAAAAGCTATAAAAAGACACAAACAATAGGTGCAAGGAAACATACCTTCCGTTAAAATCTTCTGCTTTACTGCAATGGCATGTGTACAGCATATGGTAGTTCAAGTGTAAAGATAGGAAAAGGCTGTAGTTAACCTTCTTGACCGTCGAACAAGTCAGAAAAAACATAGCCAGCATCTTTTATGCAACAACTTGATTGTTCTGACCTCTTGCCATCTCCTCATCAATAAGTAAATGTAAAAGTTCCAATTTGGATCATCAAATTCAAGTTCCATTGACCTAGTACTCTAGCAAATAACCAAGTAATTAAAAGGGGCAAAAAAAATCTTGTCCTCTGCAAACTGCAACCTCTAGATGTATTTGCAAAACATGTTCATTCAAATTGGTTCTTTCTGATCTTGAGTTCTTATTGTCTGTAAAAGAATCCTAGAAGATGGCCATCAAGACAATCAAAAACAAAATCTTCTGCAATAAAAGTTGGTCAAGGAGAGGATTACAGGTTGAGAATTGAAGAACAAGCAGTTGAATCAATTTCTACTACTTTGACATACAAAAACAGCCTGAGACTAGAAAAACCCACAACCATGAAAAAAAAAATAATAAGACATCTCAATTCATGTATAAGTAATTTAATTCAGAACTACCTTACTAAGAGACTGTAACTGCATTATCTATCCCACCTGGTTCTTATACTTCAACTCTATACAGTTTTGAATTGGGAGAATGGGACTCAGGCATGAATAATTGCCACTGCAATTGAGAAAGACTTCTGGAAACCGACAGCATTGACGGAAATGAATAAAAATATAACCATCACGCACATTGCATCCTCAAGATAGGAGCATTGTGCTCTGAACCCTGCAAAATTAGTGCCATTGTCATCCCCATGAATATGGATAAGGTTCAATAGCTTAAAAATCAACAACACCGAAAAAATCTTAACTACTATGGAGGCTACAAATAGTCCTGATTTTGTTCCTGTCATAAGAACAAATGCCTAGGAACCAGAAGAAAAGTAAAGAACTATAAGATTATACTGTAGTATTTCTGGAACAGATGATGGAAGTATATTTGAAATGCAAAGACCCAAAACCCTGAAAACTTTACAGACTTGTTCACCTAATCATTTGACCAACAGTTGCCAATCAATGAAGGATGCCTCATTTCCTTTTTGTCATAATCACGGACAGTTAAACCACCAAGTCATTTATTTCAATTTGTTTGCATCTATTGCAAGACCTTAATCATGAAAATGAATAACCATAGAGAAGTGGAAATTTTGCTCATATGGATAAACACCAGAGGCAAAAATAAGAGAGCATATTGCCAAGATAATCTATGTTGTCTGTAGCTTAAAACCAGTAGTTGGCTTATCAGCTACTTTTGATCGTAAATAATCCGAAATAATGTAAGGAGATAAGAGTACCTGTGCAAAAAGATCAAATGACTGGTATTCCTCTTGGATATCTGTGTGGCGTGAAAACTCTTCTTTGGCTGATCTACTTTTGAGTACTGTGAGTGGGCACCCGATATCCCAGCCACCACAGTCACATTGTCCACCAGATCTCCACCTTTCAATCAGACCAGAAGGACCGCCATTTCTCGTTCTTGGTCCACCATGAATGCCAACAGGGACAAGAATGTCCATGCTTGTAGAACAATCACCCGTACTCCGTAGGCAGCATTCTGAAGGTAGTGATGCTTCTAGAGAAGTAGAGTTTTGCTGAAGCCCGACCTTCTTGAGAAATTTCAGACCCCAACCCCCAACTTCTGGCTCCTGGCGCTTGCCAGGTAGATGGTCTTTCACAACTATAGCAGCCAATTCAAGATTTGGTGAAAGATCATTTTCTAAAAGATTTGTCCTACCTAGTGCACTGGGATTGTTGCATGTATCTTGGCATTGTTCCCAAGAATCATTTTCTAGTATGGGAGTTGTTCCACCAAATTTGGTAGCTGTCCTCTGCTTGGATGAGTGAGTTCTGAACACTTTGACCACCTTCTTTGTCAACCCCTTATTCCTCCCTATGATGCTACTGGAATTTTGCATTTCAGATAATTTTTCTTTACCACCAAAGAAAACAAACTCAGTCTCCATGATTTTGAATTGTTGGACAAAGTGTGAAAAGTGAAACCTTCATTTTATAACAAGATCTGCTTTATTATCAGGAACCTCATGTTCCTTTTGGCCGCCCTTTCTGGAATGAAACAAGTACATGCAGTCCAGAGCTTTATCATCTGGTAGCTCAGCCTTCCACTGGTTGGCTACATAGACCTCCCTCTGATCATCCACAGAGAAAACAAAATGCGGAATTCCACCCTTCCATGTGCATTGGAGCATTCCTTGAGAAACAGTGGCAAAACCAGGAGAAGGAGACTGATCAGAGCATGTTGAGTTTGAACTGGATGTTGAAATAAGCCTTTTATGTATCACTTCAGATCCATATCGATTTCCTCTAGAAAAATTCCCCTTGTGTAGATATTGTGGTGAGCTGATGCTTAACCCGCTAGTAGAGCTAATAAAATCAGTGCAAATTGCACCTTTAGCATCAATCAGATTTGTTCCTCCAAAATTGGGGTCATCCTCTAAGGCACCAAATTGGTGCAACAGAGGGCTCTTCAATATTATTTTTCATCATACTCTTGCTTCCCATGAGAGTACTAGGTAATCCACTGTCCTGCAGGATCTTCCAACTACATTCCCAGTTCCAGTTGCCACCGGACAATTACGAGTTGAGACAAATCACAAGTATTTCTACTTCTAATTTTAGGCAAATTCAAAGTGTCAGAAAAAATGCCCATCTTCAGGGAGCTTAAGTTCATAGATAAGTTACACGGAGCAGCTTTTGATGCACTGATATGTATCAGTTCCAGGCAGCGACGAAGATATCTTTCATCCAAACTCATAATATGCTTTGGCATCCTATTATTCAAGCCAAGAGTAAATAAGTCTGCTTTAACAATTCCTCTCGAATGCAATTTCTTAACATTCAATATAATTGCTTGCTCTGATCTTCCTTTTCTTGCCAATGGTTTCGATTTGGATTCAGAAAAATCCAAATTATTGCCTTGTGCAGAGTCTCTGTCCTCTCCTAAGCTATTGCCTATTTTCTTTTCCTTGGCATCACGGCCCAGTAACAGACTTATTTTTCATCCTTCCCTTCCAACTAAAGAGCACCATTAACAGCAGTCAAGTTCGTTCATACTCCTTCTCGAACTAAATAAAACTCATTTAGAGGCAGACTGCATAATATACCCCTCTATCCATCTGAGTCATATAACATCGAGTAACCTGTAAAGCAAAGTGAAGAACGAGAATAATAAATTATCCAAACAAAGCCAAGCTGACACACATTTAAGAACAAGAATCTCAATGGGTACTCTATATTCCATAAGAATTCACAAAGAAACTAAATATTTATCAAAATAGGTACTCTGCAGTCATAACAATTGACGAAAGAAACTAAATATTTATTAAATTTACTCATAGATCATGATGGGAAGAATAGGCTTCCAAAAAGCAAGACAAAACCTGAAAGTTGGTGTCGTCTGTTCAATTATTAACCGGGCATAATGAAGAATTCTTTTCTCTCTCTTTTTTCCATAACTTTGTGAGATGGACATCAAAAGAAAAATGAAAGGTAGTAAAGGGCAAATCATCAAACCAAAACAGAAGATGCACGGTTTCGAAGATACAGTACTCAGATTGAGAACAAATCCAATAGAAAGCTCAAAATTCAACTAACATATGTAGATTATGAGAAACTTGGATTTTTTTTTCAAGAATTATGATAATATCAGTATATATATATATATGCATCCACCATTGACAAAAGAAGAAGGAACCTTGAAAACAGAGGAGTCAATCGATAGAATCATAAAAAATATGCCCCAGAAAAAGAGTTTAGAAATTCAATCAAGATCAAACAAAATCACCCATGTCAAAAAGCAGAAATTAATGTCACATAGACTTAACTAAACATCCAATCACACAGCAGAAGTTCAGAAGTTCAACTTTCCTCCATCAACCAGCTTTGAATACATGTTTACAGGCATACATAATCTGCTCCTTACCACCTTTAAACAAAATCCTCGAAAGAATTAAACAAAAACCCAGGAAAAAAAAAAAGCACAGAAAATTAGAATTGCAATCAATCAATCCACACAAATTGCTAAAAAACACCAATAAACAAACACCCAAACAAAAGTAGCTTTTATTAAAAGAACACAAAAACGAATAAAATAAAAACGACCCCTGACTTATCTTACCTCAAGAACCGGATCAGGGCCAAAACCCACCGAAGTAAGTACAGAAGGCAGCGGTAACAGATTCCCGAGAAACAAGCAGTGTTGGGGAGAGATTAGCGAGGAAGCGAGAGAACAAAAGAATATGAAGAAAGCAAAAATGGTAAGTGGGGAGAAAGAGAAAGGGGAAAATGAAGGATAAGCAGAACCCCCACTTCTACAGCGACAACAAGTTGGAGGTTTTAAGAAAAGGGTGCTACTGATTTAGACAAACCCCATACTGACATACCAACACCGCTAAATATTCTAGAGAGAGAAAGAGAGAGAGGAGACTAACGGAAAAAAGTATGACTTTTGTGGTGGCGTAAGCCACGTTTTGTTGCTAAATCCTTGAGCTCTTTCCTTAACTGCCTCTACCTCAGCATCTTCTTTCTTCATCATGCCTTTGCCTTAACATTTTTGCGAAGAATAATATAATATATATCAGACTTCTCTGAATTTTTCTTCCCAATAGAAAGGCAACTTCATCTAATAAAGTCTGGCATTATGATTCCTAAGAGTGGTTATCAGAGACACACTTGATGATTCCTGATATTGATTTTATAGAAACTCTCATGGGTCCTTTAATTCCTTCCTTTTCAGACATGATATGATTTTATTAAGGCAAACCACAAACATCAATTTTATGTTTTAATTTAAAAAAAAAAAAAAAAAAGAGTCTTGACTTTTAAGTCATGACTCCTTGATGGGTATTTTTAATATCTGATAACAATACAAAAAAAAAAAAATTCTTGGAAAATTTTGGTGGACTTAAATCAGATTGACTAATTCAACGTTTGAGAACATACTTCTTTATGTTGTTTTGAATTAAGTAGGTTTATCCAGATAATGGGATAGAAAAATGAGCTGGTGACCACGACAACAACAGGAGGATTTGTGGCAATATCATGCTGATGTCGACATGTTTCTTCTCTTGTTTGGCTGCTTTTTCCTGGAAAATCTGTGGGACATGTGAAAGAGAGAGAAAGACAGAGGAGAGAAAAAAAGGGGGGGTAAAATACAGGACAGAATAAGAAAATTGGGGAGGGGTGGGAATTTACACTTTGTGCTCTCTACTTTATTCAATGTGGAGTTGGATTTGTGGAGTCATATTCTTCTTCTCCACCTATTCACTGGGCAGCCCATTATCAAGAAACTCCTGCCCAACACTAGTTTCAGGAATCTTAAAATGTTAATTCTTTTCATTTTATTTTGGAAAAATTATTCTATGGTTTATTAATATAGTTAAAGTTTATAAAAAAATGAAACCAAGAACAAGTTAACCCATTTAAAAATATTTTTTATTAAATGTTTTGTATTAAGGAGAAAATTTAAATAATTCATATTAGGTGTTTGTTAAGAGGAAAATATTTCTTAATCCAAAAATATCATTTTGATTACGGATATTCCCTAATTATTTATTTTCAATTTTCAGTTTTCTCATATTTGTTCAAGATATTTCGGGATAGATTTTTATTTTTTAAATCTTTATATTCATATATGGATTCTTGATTCCATAATTGTTGAAAATTTGGAGTCTTGGAAGTTTATTGTTAATGATACTCAAAAAAATTTGTATGATTTTTTGCAATAAAGTATTATGTGTTACTTTGGGTTTTTCAAATTTAAAATTATCATTAGAATCTCAAGAATTTATGGAATTTGATATTCTTGTTGGGATTTGTTTGTTTGGTTTTATACTCGAAATTTCCTAAATTAATAAAAAAAACAACAAAGTTGGATTAGGAAATTAATCATTACCAGAATCTTTCAAAATCTTTCAAAATCTGTTATTTAAAAATAAATATGTTTCCAAAAAAGTCATTTTTAAAATAAAAACTCTCTTCCTCGAAACAAAATGCTAAATATGAATTATTTTTAAATAAATAAGATACTATTTTATATGGTAGTTTTAAATAAGTAAGATCTTATCCTAGCAGATTATTTAGGTAATATACCAGTATGGAGAGAGATAGTTTGCAAATATTTCATTTTGTAAACGTGGTGGAGTAGACTTTCAAAAATCAACCTTCACCCCATATTTCTTTTTCTATTTTGATTCTACCAAATAAAAAGTTAAAATTGTAACTAACATGATGTCAATTTAATTTAATTTAATTAAAAATACAATTAATTTTTTTAATATTGAATTATAAAATTAAATATTTTTTTTGGTAAACATTATCTTCTGATATTGTAAACTATTAAGGGCAAGACCTCTTAAGCTACTTAATTATTTTTTACTCTAACATATTATGAATTATATATTTAATTTTTATAGCAGCTTTGACTCATCATAGAAGTTAAAGTTAATGATCAACGATGGTCGCAAGAAGCTTGAACTTGAGCCCAGGTTAAATAAACAATGATCGAATCAAATGAACTAACTCTCGAGTTTTAAAAATATTTTCTTCGCGAATCCTTACATTTATAAATTAAAAATATTTATGTACTGTTTTTTTTTTTTAAAACATAAAGATTTTGAAAACGATTTTCTTGAATTTTTCTTTAAATTTACTTTTCTTTCGCTATAAACTTTATAATAATGTGGGTTGGATTTAAAGTAATCAAAGGGATTAAGTTATCAAATCAACCTCCACAAAAATTTAAATGAAGGTAGGTAGCAATGCTGTATGAACTAAGCAACGAGCTAGTTTGAAAATTGAAAAATACAAATGGTTATTTTGTCTGAAGATAAGATGAGACCCATGCCACTATTTTTCATCAAATCTTGTACCCATATTCTTGTTTTGCTACAAGCCTACAAAAACAACAACAACCAAAAAAAAAAACTTGAAACTCCATCCACACAATTCCGTATCCTCCAGTTTGGTAAGGCAACAGTGATCTGATTTTCTGGACCAAAATAAATAAAAGAAAGGAAATAAAAAAAAATAAAAGGGAGGGAAAGTATGTAGTGGGGATAATCTGGACCCAATTGAATGAACCTGATTTTAAACTGTGGTTGACAAGAAAGGAAATGCTCGTTATTTTAGGAGGCCCCCTAAGTTCCTAACCACCAACCTTTTTGAAAAAACTGGGGGAAGCCTCCTCTTTTTATCTTTGTTTGTCATGTCTATTTTTTCAAATGTAGGTGGCCTCCCTCTATTGGGTTTGTCAACTGGGATTAGGCAGCTTCTTCATCTTTCTAGGGCTTTTCAAAAGCCAAAGAAAAAAAAAACATTCATTTTCTAAAAATAAAAAATATATTTTTAGATTTTTTTTTTTTTAAACTCGAATCATATAAGAATATAGTATTATAATGTAATTGTTGGCGTTAAAAATAATTTTTTTGTTTCAAATGATATTTAAATAATTTTCTTTCAAATGGTAATGTAAATGGTGAATAGATATCCAGTCAAAGCCAAATATTGCTTCGAATTAGATAAAGCTTTTAAGCCCATGAAAAGGTCCAGGTATATTTCTGAAATTTAAAAAAAAAAATTCAAAGCTGGCCGTAAAGAATATTGAGATTTTGCCTGAAGCAAGAGTGAAAATCACCTACTGAAGTCGGGACGTAGCGAGGTACGTGGATAGTGGTGGAAAACTGCGAGGCGAGACTCACTATTGAAGGTGTGGGCCGGTTGTTGGGATGGTAGGTCGTGCGGTTTCTCCAATAAGAGAAAGTGGGAAGAGCAGTTTCTCTCAGGGATGAGTTCGGTGGCACGAGTTGGGCTGTTAGAAAGCGGGTTAATACAGTTCCGGGAAATCTTTTTATAAAGGGAATCGAAAACATCATGCTGAAGGCGGACTTTCAAAACACTCAAGCTAAATCTGAAAGCGTCTAACATTTCTCTTATTCTTTTGCAATTCCAGTATGCGTTTTTATTCGGTCTTATGCCGTTTTATATATTCTTTTCAATCTTTGTCGGCAGAAAACTTCTTCTTTAGTATTTGATTTTTAGTCACGATTGTATAATAAAATATGCTATTTTCAAGCTAGTATGTTCAATTTTATAACTGTTTCAATTCGTTATATTTCGTACCAATTTTTCGGCGTTTTTCGCAGAATGCGAGGCTGTGAAGGAAATGGGAATCCGTTGTCATTTGAGCGTTAAATTTTGACACAGTTTTAGTTCGAAAATACTATAAATTCTTGTCTTCGTGTATTCAGCGTCATAAAGTCTTTTGTATGTTAGTGGTTGACAGAAAATCCTAAAAACAATAATATACAAAGTGTGTGAGTAGAATTAAAAAATAAATAAATTCAAAATCCTCTTTTAAAGAAATTATTCTAATCAAAATTTAGGTCATGTTTGGTTCTCATAAAAATTTTAAAATATTATTTTTATTTACTAATTTAAGCTCATTCTATTTGTTTAACTTTATTATATAAAAATTGAATAATTTAAAATTATGTAAAATTTTAAATAATTTTATTCATATTTGATTTTATCATTAGATAACTAAATATAAAGAAGACACTTTCTCTTTTCTTGCTACTACTTTTGAAGAACTAAACACAACCTTAAAGTTATCTTTTAAAAAAAAAAATTTATTGTTATTATAAAAAGATATAATAAATTTTAAGATGTTTAAAATGTACAATACTTTTCAAAAAATATTTATTTTTTATTTTTAAAAAAATTTGGCTCTTGACCTCAACTTTCAAATGCCCAATAAACTCATGTGAACTTCCACATTTAAAAGGCAGTGGGTTCCGAATTTTGACAAGAAACTACTAGGTTCTTGGTCAGGAAATGTTTGAGAATTACAATTTTGACTAAATTGTAACGATGTTTGCAGAAAGATTCATGAGGCTTTAATTAACATTTGGAATCTATCTAGATGCATGCTAGTCTTTTAATATTATTATTGGGACATGATTTTTTCTTTTCTTAAATATATTTTTGTCAAGCAAAGATACTGCCTAGGGACAACAGCAACAACAAATATATTGTATAAATTTGGACTATCTTCAAGTGATTGAATATACATCCACTCATTCATTCTGTTGCATTTTGTTTTTTTTATGGTTTTTAATAATTTTTATGGATATATTGCATGTAGGTGCTTCTACTTTTCATAATATGTCAAAAAAATTACAAAATAATTGCCCAGTAAGCAATGACATCCTCAATCTCTCCTACATCCATGCCTCTTCCCAAAATAATTGCCCCATTTTTTTAAAAAATTTTCATGGGTCTGTCAACATTAGGGGTATTAGGAAGATGGGTTAGATCATTTTTAAGTAAAAATGAACCCAATTGATATAATCCATTTCATATGTAATTAAAATTAAACCATTAAAGAATCAAGCTAGATCGAACTTTTTCAATTTTGATATAACTTAGTTTTAATGAATCAATTTTAACTAAATCTAATGATTTCTTTTAGTTTTCAGTTCTAGAGTTAGATTGGTGTTTTTTTTTCTTTTGAAATCAAGATCCATTAGTTTAAGTTTATATTAGGCCCTATGCCTAATTTGTCTTTAAAATAAAATAACACCAACTTGGGTTTGATGTTAAAATATATTAAATGCACTTAAAATTGACATGATCATAATATAAAAAACCATGATTCTTTTATATGGTATAATATATATATATATATATATATATATATATATATATATATGAAAGATATGATACAAGTTTTACAATATTGACTTGCTATGGTTTTTATTGATTTCCAAATCAACAAGATGAATTTTAAAATTTCTCAAATTGAATCAATCTTTTCTAATTTTATAAATCAAAACAGTATGATGATTTTAATTAGTTTTTAATATTTTGATAACTTTATCGTTATTTTCCATTTGCCTACTCCATAATTAACATGTTTACATAGTCAGGCTAGAATCTTCATATCAATTCAAAATGATATTAAGAAATTGGTAAAGGAGTTTACTTCTCCTTTACAGGGACAAACTATTAGTTTGGTCCTTGCTCTCTTATCAGGCTTACATTTGGTACAAAAATGAGGTTCTAAAACATTTATGCATTAGAGGGACAGTTGATATATATCATCTAGATTTGTTGCTATTTATAATATAATAATAGTAATTGAATATATTTTATATCAAATGTAGGTGGGCTATTATTATAGAATTCATTCAATCATATTATAAAATGTTTCCACCCCCCAAATCCTCAAAAGTTGTTCATGTGATTTTGGCTGCATTCCCTGCGTTAATAAGGCTCTGTGCCCCCACACCTGAATTTGGCACCATCCCACTACTCTCCTCTAGATCTAATCGCATGCCCATTTTATATTCTTGTAGAATATATTTAAAAACAAACTGAAAATACTTTCGTTTTGGTCACTTCAAGAACATATATATTTAAAAACAAATTGAAAATACTTTGGTTTTGGTCACTTCAAGAACCCATCCCCCATGTTCTTACTCACAAACAAAAAAAAAACATTCTTTCTTCTTGCTCATGGAATGTTTATGTTTAGGCCCTTTTTACCCCAAAATATGATGCAATTCCCAAGAATATTAACACCCAACCATATAGATTCCCTGGGAGCCCATTAACCAAAAAGCTTCAATGCCAAACCCTAAAGTTAGGTCTAGTGCCCACATGCAAATTGAAAAGTCTCAACTAAATCTTAATTTCAAGATTGTTGAATGGGACAATGATTACTTTCCCAAAAGTCAACCAACAACTACTTCATATAGAACCAATTAAAACTAAACATTTTTCTTTGTCTGATTAGTTTTGTGTTCATTAGAGGTAAGAATATCTAAATGGGCCTGGCCCACTGGTTGGTAATGGGTTTAGTCATTGGGATCTGTTAAGATAAGAAAAAGAAAGTACCCTAGTGACTAGGCCCAGAAGTGGAAGCTTATTAACCCTAGTAGCTATGCTTCTGTGTTAAGAAACTTTTTTTTTTTTAAAGTAACTGTTGCCAAACTTAGATTGCACTTTAATGGATGATGGGCTTTTGAAACAAAGCCCAGATTGGGAAGCCCAATGTAGTCTTGGATGAGAAGGAAAAGCAAAGGGAATATTTATTATCTATATATTCTATGCCACTTTTAGCATGTTGTTCTTTAACCTTTGTTTGGTTTCTTAGAAACTGTGAAAAGAAATGAAAACCAAAAGGAAAAAGGAGAAAGAAAGTATAAATGAAAAAACCTCAATACAACTTTGAGCTTAACAATTTCTGCAATCCTTGTCATCACTTTCACCATTTCTCTTTTCAAACACAAAAAAAAAAAAAAGTTTTACATCAAATAGCCGCATAAACCTTTTCATATTTTCTTTTTCATTGCAACCAAACAACAAAATTAGAAAGGAAACTTGTTTTTCAGCTCATTGAAGAATAATTGAAAGAAGGTATAAAGATTGCAAAATATATGGTTCAATACACAAAATAAATAATTATATTTCGGATATAATAATACCTAAATGCTATGTAATAAATTATAAATCTTTATCTTGTCTTCATAGCTATCCATCGTAGTAAATCAGCGTGAAGGTAGTACAACTAAATATTTGTGAAAAACCTACTCATCAGATGTAGGAGAGTTAATGCAGAATCTAGACAAATTAAAGTACAATTTTGTTTAAAATTAAATACATAGAGTTGATGATTAATCCTTCAAGTATAAGAATCTACAGGAAAAGAAAAAATATTTTCATTGTCCATCCCAAGGATTATGCAATG